>PVJD01001637.1:0-40772 GCA_004026545.1 Mormoops blainvillei
AGACATTTTATAATTAGTGGTGTTTGGGTTATTAACTTAAAGTGATATGTTTGTTTCCACTTCACAGTGTAACAACAGAACTTGATGTTACTGGTGATTTGTTTCCTTACAACCCTCCAGTTAAACACGCCGACTACATTTATTTCACATACGAGTTATTCACAAATGGCACTTATGCAGCCCGAAAATGGATTCTAAATCCATGTTTCTTCTGTGGAGGAAAGCCCATTTGGTTTATTACTCCTTAGCACAGTTATTTGTGTTAAAGGAAAGGTGCATAAAGTTGAGAAAAGGAAATCAAGGATAGCATTTCTCATCTCACAATCCCCTGCGCTGTTGAAAGCTATAATTTTTAAGTCATGACATCTGAGTCCTTTCAAGAAATTCTGTGGGTTTGAGGGAAAATAGATGCATATTTCCTAAGAATTTAAGTGTATGGATTTCATCAGTAAACTGGATGAAGAGATCCTGTCATTTTATCATGCTTGAGTTGCAGCCAAAAGTGGCTGGTAGATCCTTTAGAAATTCTCCATTATCGTCAAAGTATCCATTTGATAGTTTACCTTTCCAAAAAATCCACTGCTGGTTTCTTCCCTTCAAAGAAACACTAAGCTTTCTGACATGAAGCATTCTTTATATAGCAAACATCATTAGTGAATTCCTGGGGAGGGCCATATGCTCCATGTGCGGAATTTTCCATTTTATTCCCCATTTACTGGTAGGAAGTTCAGGTCTAATATCCTGAGGTACAACAATCGCCTTCCTTAGCAGAGTAACGGACAAGTGGTTCAGGATTCTGTGATGGGAGTTAACATTATACTTCCATTTAGAAACTTATTTATGCCTCTATTTCCCCACATGCAAAGCGGGCCAAGAGTAAAGATGAAAAAATAATCAGTTGATCACTAACCCAAGCTTCTGAGCATGTCTTTCTCCTAAAAGTAAAAGATACCCGCCCAGCCCAGGTCCCAAACCCCAGGTAAGCAGGGTTATCAGGTGGGTGTGGATGATCTTTTTCTATGCATTTATTGATCTATAGAAATACATATCATTTTCTATGTGTGCTTTTTATACATAAAATATCACATATTAATGTACTTCTATAACTTCCTCTTTATATGTACAGATCATCTTTCTTTTAAACTGATGCATAAAATTCCACAATGTGAATATCCCTGAATTTCTTTAGCAGGTACCCTACCCATAGACATTTAGATGGTTTTCAACATTTTGCCCTTAAACAAACAAAGTATGGTTCAATACACACCCTGGAACATGCCTCCTTGTGAAACTGTGGGAAAATCATTGTCTGGCATAGATAATTAAAATAAAACTGCTGTGTATGGGGAGTTAACATTTTAAATTTAATAGATATCGTCAATTTGCCTGCTAAGGTGATAGTCCCACTACACCTTCCCTCAAGCTATGTTTGTAGATTCCTTTCATTGCTGATTTGTCAAAAATCCAAATTCCCTGCGGTCCATCTCAGAGGCCAACCAACTGCTCCATGGAGCCACTCTGGGTGTCATGATGGGTGGTGGTCACTCCCTCCTCATATTAGCCTCAGCGTCCTGTTCACTTGGTCTTTCCGAGCCGTCACCTTTTGGATTTGCTGTCTTCCTAGCGCTTGGGGACCTGTCCTATCACCTCTACTTGACTGTAAGTTCTAGAAGGCAGCGGATGTTTTAGCCAACCTCAGCAGTGAGCCTGGTGTGTATTACATTAGGCATTCCAGAAACAGTTACCTTTTGATTTTTGGAGGAATTCCATACCCAAGTATACAATGGCAGCTTAATTATACACGACAGCAAATCTAAAAGGTTTTAAAAAATTTAAAGCAAACTTTAACTTGGGAGGCTTCTAGTCGACCCAAACCCGAAGAATGGGAACCTAGGATACTCGTTCATTTCACATCCATTGACTTTACGCCTTCTTCCTTGTTTGTTATAAAAGAGTTAGAGAGTTTACTTCAAAAGGCCACAGGAAAACTTCTTCTCCCAAATCACGGGTATTTTTTAATTACCTTGAGGCGCTGCCTGCAGAGTCTGACCTAGAAAAGGCTCACTTGAAGTGCATCCAGCAGATGTACAAGCTGTAAGAGTGAAGCTGTAGTTGGTGTATGGCTGGAGACCTAGAAAGAGTAAACGAGAAATAAAGTTCATTCTGAGAGGATTATTTATTATCAACTAAGCACCAGAAGTAGCACGCAGAGTTGTTGATACGCTATCCAAAAAATTTTAAGGGTAGAAAACACCCTTTCATGAAGATAGGAACTTCATAAGCAGTTCAGTATTAATAGAAATTTCATTTATCACTGATGAAATAACAAATTATCAGCCTTACAAGAGGTCTTAAAATTCATGGAATGCAGCCATCCCTCTTGTTCTAGATTCTCCTGTCCAGGATGTCACTGAGGAGGCTGTGCTACCCTGGAGGTAGGAGCACCCGGTCTCTCAGAGAGCCCCATTCCATGTTTTGAGAGCTCTGGAGTTCTTGTTTTGTTTGAAAGTCCTTCCTTACACTGTGGCGAACTCTTTCTATCACTTCCACCCCTAGGGACATACAGAACAAATCTAATTTCTTTTCCACATGACAGTTCTTCAAATATTTGTAGACAGTTATCAAATTCCCCCTGAGTCTTCCCTTCTCCAGGCTAACCATCCCAGGTTCTACAATTGCTTCTTACAGGAATAGGGGTGTAAAAAATTTAAGAAAGGATACTAGATTCAATGTTTTTTAGCCCCAAGCCATATTTAGCTAACATTAACACCAATGAAACCCACCCCTTTTAAAACTGTATACTTCTTCACCACATGTACCGAAAGTTTACCATCTTATACTTACTTCTATAGTATTGGGGGGCATGTTGGTTTTGTCTTTACACACAGATTAAATGTAATTTGATGAGGGGACAGCGCTTATTTTATGTATTCGGTATGATATCGCACAGTAATGCTCTCAAGGGAAAAACAACAATCCATTTACAGCAGAAGTTCTATGTGGTTAGATTTTCCACTCCCTGGCTCGTGACCTTGGGAAAGTTATTTAGCTTCTCTTGACCTTGATCTACTGGCCTGTAACATGGGGAATCTGGCATCCAGCTGCTAAGGCTGCTGAGAGATGAAATGGGTTACTAGAGTAGTACTTTATTTCCCCAGAAGCAACCTGAAGACTCAGCCACATTCAACAAGGAGTACGGTGAAGCTAACATTGCTTGCCTTAATTCTTGGGAAAATTCAAACAATGCCAAAGCTTAAAAAAATTTTTTTAAAAGAATAGAATTTAGTCTATACATCAAATAATTGGGCTTAGTTATAACATGCATCCAGTGATTATTACTTTTTCATGAACTCTGAACTACATTTTCACATACTGTGTTCTTCTGGCAGAGTGACTTCCTCCAGAACCATGCACGGGTCACTCTGTCACTTTATGCAGACTTCTGCTCAAATGCAACATCTATAAAGATTTTGACCCCTCTCACCTGCCCACCACGTCCAGCACTTTCTATCACCTCAAATTACTTTCTTTCTCCCTACCCTTCAACATTACCTGATATTTTATGATATGCTTGCTTATTTATTTTTTGTCATTCCCTCTACAATGTAAGCTCTAAAAGGATGAGGACTTTGGTTTACCCACTGCTGTATCCTTCAAAGAGTAACAGGCACAAAGTGGGTGCTTCCTAAATGAATGAAAAAATTAACTGGCTCACTGAGAACTGGAGCAGTGTCTGGGTTCTCTGCTAAAGGAAGACTGTTCTGTGTGGAACTGGAGTTGCCTCAGAATTCAGCATCACAGCCCTTCTGGGCTTCCTTGTCAGTTTAGTGAAAAGATGCAGACACCTGTTTGACTGTAGTCTTCCATTTGGTGGTTATGAAGGATTTACACAATTTTGATATTCACCTGATTTACAGGTGAAGAATACAGTGAGAGATCTAAGTCATGCACAAGCCATGTATGTTCGATAAAAGCTTATGGGAAAATGCTAAAGATGATAAACTATAGAGCTCAAGGGAAAACGGCAGGAAACAACCAAGGAGGAAGGTGAGACGCAGCAGCGGCAAGCTGACTTCGTCTGACGATGTCCCCCATTTACCGACACCACTGAAAAAGAGGGGTCTTTACCCTGGTAACACCGTTTCATCTGAATACCTTCTTACTTAGGAAGTAAGCTGTATGAGAGTAAGGATAGTATCTGGAGGTTTTTAAAAATTTTTTTAACCAAATCATTTTTTTCTAACAGTGCCTTTTTTCAATTATTTGTGAAATACTATTTAATGAAGCCCTGGCTGGTGTGGCTTAGTGGATTGAGGGCCGGCCTGTGAACCCAAAGGCCTCCAGTTCGAGTTCCAGTCAGGGCACATGCCTGGGTTGCCAGCCAGGTCCCCAGTAGGGGGCATGCAAGAGGTAACCACACATTGATGTTTTGCTTTCTCTCTCTTTTCCTCCCTTCCCTTCTGTCTAAAAATAAATAAATTTTGAAAAATATTATTTAATGAAGACCAAGTGCACAGAAATACTTCATAACCATGTTAGGGCCATGAGGCTGTGCTATGTTACCATACATCCGTCATAGGCGGGACCTGACCAGTCTCATCCTCGCTCATGCTTTCATCGGTATCCCTGCCCACAGCACCTATTCATTGAGTAACAGATCCTTCTCTAGTGGCAGACTATTAAAATTATCACAAAAGTAATATGATTTGGAAATAATAAATATCTTTAGTGGGTGTTTTTCCCCTGAATGTCAATATATAGGTTGGGAAAACTGGAAAGCCACATGCAAAGGAATAAAACCGGACCACTATCTTATATCATACACAAAATTAACTCAAAATGGGTTAAGTACTTGAATAGAAGACCCGAAACCAAAAAGTTCCTAGAAGAAAACACAGACAGGAAGCTCCTTGACATCAATCTTAACAATAATTTCTTGGATCTGCCTCCAATGGCAAGAGCATCAGAGGCAAAAATAAATCAGTGGGACAACATCAAAGTAAAAAGCTTCTGCACAACCAAAGGCACCACTAACAAAATAAAAAGGCGACCTAATGAAGGAGAGAAGATATTTGGAAATCTTAGATCTGATAAGGGCTTAATATCCAAAGTACATAAATAAAGAACTCATACAATTTAATCAGGAAAAAAGAAAAAGCAAACAGTTCTACCAAAAAAAAAAAAAAATGAGCAGAGGATCTAAATAGACATTTTTCCAAAGACACACAGATGGTCAACAGATACATAAAAAAAATATTCAACATCACTAATCATCAGGGAAAAATAGATTGACATGACAATGACATATCACCTCCCATCAGTCAGAGTGACTATTATTAAAAAGACAAGAAATAACAACTGTTGGCAAGAAATAACAAATGCGGATGAACGGGAGCCCTAGTGCACTGTTGGGGGAAATATGAACTAGAATAGCCACTACAGAAACAGAATGGGGTTTCCTCAAAGGATTAAAAATAGAACAACCATAGAGTCCAGCAATTCCACTTGCAGGTATTTATCCTAAAAAATGAAACACTAACTTGAAAAAATACATGCACCCCTGTGATCACTGCAACATTACTTACAATAGCCAAGATATGGAAGCAACCTAAGTGTCCGCAGTGGGTAAACAGATAAAGAAGATGTGGTCTGTATATACAACGGAATATTACTCAGCCATAAAAAAGAATGAAGTCTTACCATTTGTGACAACATGCATGAACCCTGAGGGTATTATACAAAGGGAAATAAGTCAGACAGAGAAAGCCAAATGCCATATAATTTTACTTACATGTGGAAACTAAAAACAAAACAAAACAAAGGAAAACTCACAGGTACAGAAAACAGGTCAGTGGTTGCCAGAGGGCGGGGAGGGGGTCGAGGGCAGGCAAAACGGGTGAAGGGGATCGAGAGGCACAAAGTTCTAGCCGTCAGATAACGAGTGATGGAATGTAATGCACATCACGGTGACTACAGTCCATGACACAGTTGTGCATATTTGAAAGTTGCTAAGGGAGTGACTTTTACAAAGTTTTCATCACAAGAAAAAAATTTTAACTTTGTATGGTGGCAGATGGGAACCAGGCTTATTGCTTCGGTCACTTAACAATGTATACAAATATCGCATCGCTATGTTGCACATCTGAAACGAATGTAATGTTATATGCCAATGAGACTTCAGTAATAAAAAAAAAGCTCAGGATTCTTGTTGTTCCTTTTTCACTGCTCTTTTCACTGGACTCGACATACTAATTGAATACATGTTATTGGCAATGCAGTTATTTTCATGGAAGTTGGCTATTAGCGCTCATAAATAGTGCTGCAGCGAAAGTTTATCGACGGCTTTCTGCTGGCAGACCCTTCTGCCCACTCCTGCGCAGTAACACCAGCGAGGGCCTCACTAACTGCACTAGGTGCTGCTCTCATCTGTTCGACTGACAGAGTAGGAAGCTAAGGATCTAGAGTTGGAGGAACTCACGCAGGATCTCGGGGATAAGAAAGCACCGGGCCGGGGCAGAAATACGCACAGCCGGGCTGAGAGACGCGGTCCCAGGCAGCTGGGTCAGGCTCCTGAGCCTGACAGGGAAAATGACGACCCAGGGAGCTCAAAGCCCATGGAAACTTCCTGTAATAGAGCAAATCCAAGTGGGGATACATGATTTCAATATTACCATTCAGAGTATTACTGCAATTAATGTACTGAGTCACTACTGCGTAGCTGTTAGGAGAACAGAGTCTAAAGTTTGTCATTTGGGTTCTAATGCCTACCTGTCTATTAACTATGACCATGAGCACGTTGTCTGACCTCTAGGTGCCTCTGTTTCCCCATCTGTAAACGGTGGGCATGAGAATGTAGACGTGCTGACATGGGCTACAGACAAACTCGAGAGAAGGCCACAGCGGAATTCGTAATTTTTCTACGTTCTGTTTCTTAGGTCTCATACGTCCCATATTGTTAGAGAACTGGATTACTAACGGGCTTGGTTCACATGCTCTGTAAGGCAAGGAGCCCCTGCCATCGGGCGCAGATGATTTACATGAACTAGATGACCTTTCCTATAGATGACTCGGTAAAACTCAATAAAATCAACACATTTCAACTGGGTTTTGCTGTCATTTTAAGTAAGTCTCTACTGGTAGTCCTTAAAATGAGATCTATGTGAAATATTAGCAACAGGCAATGAAAAGGGCACACCAATTGAAAAGTACTCATGAATTGATCAGGACGAGAAGAGGGAAATAAAGAGATGTCTCCAAGGAACGCTCCTGACTGTAACTTAATCCTGAAGTCGAAGAGAAGGAGAAAAGAAAACATCACTCAAGTGCTCGGCATCGAATTAAGAGAGTAGGGAACAGCAGTTGTAGCGCAGAGAAAGGCAAATGCATGGAGGAAAGCCAAGTATTTAACATTTCAGTATAGTGCAGATTACTGTGTCTGCAAATTACCCGAACTTCCCTACAGGGAATCATGTTCTTTTTTTTAAAGGAAAGACGCCTACTCTAACCAAACTCATCACAGTTACACTTCCAAGTAACATTACTTTCAAGAATAAATGTGTGTTAAACAGGGACCACAAAAAAGTCTGCCTGTGGATCATCAAAATATGATTTGGAAAATAACCCCCCGCCTATGGAAGTTACATTTGAGATACTCTATAAAGAACAGCTTGTTTCTAATTTCTAATCTCCAGATAAATAGACAGGTAGGCATTCTATTTTACTTATGGATAGCAGGTACTACTTCAAAGGACTCATCCAGTTATTCTGTAGTGTCATCTGTCATATTCTGAAGAATTACCAAATAACCTTAAAGAGTGTAAAACTCCACAAGTTCCTCAATCAACTTGGTTAGCGATTAATTCACATGCTGAGAGCCCTGATGACTGTAAAAAGTTGTTCTTGGGTGGTCATCAAGTACTGATAAGTAACCTGTCTCAGCGCCAGCCCACCCAAACTGGATGCTGAGCCCCCGACTCGCACACGTCCAGTCCTGCATCTGGGACGCTCTTCCTCCTGCCCCGTTTGACCTGTAACCCCACTAAGTGATCCCGAGGGCATCTCTGCTCTCGGAGAGCTCTAGGAACTTCCACCATCCACAGGCAGCCTTGGCTGTGATGGGTAGAGCCATATCAGGAGCCTATTTCAGGTTAATCTGATTCTACGTGAAAATCTGGACGTCCAAAACTGCTATACCAAGCCATCGTGAAATTACCGCAGAGGTGCATTTAGGTTATGATTTGTTTTACAAAGTTTGAGAAGTACTTCAGGAGCTCCCATGCTACACAGTCCCTTTTTCTTGACAGCACTATCCATCACAGGCTCGGCAGCTCCCGTCTCACTTAGGCCGGCCAATTTCTTGCCCCCTTGTGAGCATCCGTGGTCACTGTCCATTTCTTGAATCAATGCTTTAACGTATGAGTGCAGCTGGCATCTTATGGAACTGGGTGGAAACAGCAAAGCCAAGGGGCTCTTGCATAGCCAGTGCCTGTAAGATAACTCCACGACTTTCAGCTCTGATTACCTGCTACAGGCTTCTTTGCGTAATTCTCTATCGTGGAATATTTTGCGGTTTATAATTCTGTGTATCTTCATTCTATACTGTACACAGAATTCTAGGTCGTAGCTTAGGTCTTTCTTTCCAATGCCTTAGTGATCAGATTCATCTCAAGAAGCTTTTCCTAGATGGGGTAAGTCCTTGGGAGGCTCTCTTTCCAAACACGGATGAACACTGAGAGCAGCCCAGAGAAACACCCTTGCTTTTGGCTTTTTTTTTTTTTTTTTTTACAGTATTTTAATGCACATTTTCCTTCTTTGGAGTCTGGTATTATATTAAGCTGAGGCCATGGTTACCTTACATGTTCAGGCAGAGTTTTCTTTAGAAACTAAATGGGGCCTCAGGTGGCAGGTTGGATTCTGCTCGGGTGCTCGACAACAAGGACAACACATCGCAGGGACAAGAGGAGCAGGACAGCACTGTTGGGACAAAACTGTCGCGGGTGCCCAGGCCAAGGGCCTGGGAATCTCTGATTTCAGGGGGAGATTTTTTTTCCCTTTAAATATTAGTGTCCACGTGGCTGTTGGCTATAAATCTCTGGGCATAATATTGCATCTAAAAGAATGTTTACGGAAAGTAAGAAAGAGTGGCTGTTGCTATGTTGGTTTTCTTTTATTTTTTCTTTTCTTCCATGTAGTCAGGCACAGCATTTTCCTCAGAGTTGGAAAAATTAAAATAAAATGAATTGTCATATCTGTCTTCATAGGTCTGCTGTTTGGCGGTCTGCGGTCAGGCCGCAGATTGGGAAACACAGCCCCGAGCACTGGAAACTACAGAGGAAGTTCTGGAAGCTCTGCTGAGGAAAATTACAGAAACTATGCCACTCAATCCACACCCTGCCAGGGGTCAGGGCTGGCTTCAAGGGCATGCATCCTGTGCTGTCACACAGGGTCCCATGTTTGGAATGACCCCACGCTGGATCCAATCCTCTGCTTTCACTGTCTTGAAATCCTTAATGATTTCTGGACAAGGGGCCTGCATTTCATTTTTGGGCTCTGCGTATCATGTAGCCCACCCTGCCTGAGATTTAGATGTATTTGACAGTGTCGTTTTCCTTTCTAATCAAAATGGAATACAGGCACTCAGATGCGAGTTCACTACTCGACACATAGTTTGAACGCTTAACGTGCGTTAAGTGCTGTGACAAGTGATACATGGGCAAGCAGGGAGCTACTGTCTCTCTCCTCAAACAGCTTCACCTGTGAGCTGAAGACCAGAATCCGGAGGAAAGGGCATGGCAGCCAAGTAAAAGAAATGCTAGGACAGGAGAATGTAGGATACAGTGGGAACACACAGAGTTATCTCAACGTAATTTCCCTTTATAAAGAACGTCCACATTTTGCGCTGTGGATGGTCAAACTTCGTTCTCCTTTTGTCCGCAAGGGATGGGTAGGGTACCTGTTCCAATGCATTTATAGTGCATCTTCTGCTCTCAGCAGCACTGCCTGTTCGGCTTTAGCCCAGGAGGTTTTCAGGAGCTTCCTTGAAGACATGCACGGAAGGCAAGCTGTTCTCTCCTTGGTAACTTCATTGCTGTGAGTCTTCCCTTTGAAGCGAAATGCACTGAGGAACGACTTTTAATGAATTTTTTGAAAACATTTTCCCTGGAGTTAAGAGGCACCTAAGCCCTTATCATATCTGCTGCTAAAGAGGACATGATTAATTCATATTGTTCTCAGTGGCCCTAATTATGTCATTAATCCCTTTTCCCTGCCTCCACCCCGGTGCTGCCATTAGGAGCTCCCCCCCGCCCCCACAGCGGTGGTAACCCAAAGCGAAACAATGCCATCGCCGCCATCCCGACTGTTCTGCGCAGGCTGGTAGCCATGTGCAGTAATAAGGGATATGAAAAGGTCTTTTATTGACAAGCTGCCATGTGCTCTTCGCATTAGCGACTATGAGAAAATGACGGTGGCTGCCCCTCCTTCCCCACGGGACTCCCGCTCAGTGAGATAGCAGAGAACGCTTCAGTTTACTTAAAGCATTGATAGCACCTCTAAATAATTAACTAAGGACTTCCTGTCTTCAATTACTTAATGCTTTTTTTAACATCTTGAGAGGATTATAAGCAATTTATGGATTTCACGTGATGAGTGCATTCGCCGCTATTCCCACAAAGCACTTGTGGGATCATGTTCCTAAAGCTTCGAGGTAATTAAAAATAAGCACGGAGACAATGGGGCTGAGGCTAGGTGCATGCCGCCCTGTCGGTCCTCAGGACCTGGGGCTCAGGCTCCAGGACGACTGCAGTTACAGCTTCATTAGTGCTCCCCTGCCACTTAGGGACCGCTGCGCGTTGGGCGGTGATGAGAAAATCACAGCATTCGAATCCCAGGGTTTTCGGGCGGTTCTTCCATCAAACATTGGAGACACATTGTGAAGTACGTTTGCTTATTTCAGTTCTTTCCGTGCACTCAGGAAGAGAGTCACTCCCACTGCAAAATACTTCTGGACTGAATCTGGTGAGTCAGCTACCCGCGGCACTGAATTTTGCTGGGTGGAGAAAATGCATTCACATTACACAGATCTCAGGTTTTGGGTGGTCCAAGGCCTACCTAGCACTGTTCCTGTCCCACAGGAGCGACATACGGGAGGCTCTGAACCTGGTCAGACGTCGCTGAATGAGAGTTTATTTCCTTACCCAGCAAAGAACTCTCTCCCTCTTTAGCGCTGTACTGCCCAAGCAACGTGCACTCTCAGTCTCCCTAAAACAGTACAAATGGACCAAAAGGCTTCAAAAGGCTTCTCTCCATTTTATGATTTTGTAAAAAGTCAAATGATGTGGGGAAAACTTGAAAGTATCTATTCTAATAAAAGAATTCTGGCATCAAATTAGGTGTATAAAATCCTCTTTCATGTGAAACTATCCATTAAAAATGACAATAAAAGGAAAGACTGGTGGAGTGAAGGTTTTTTGAAAAAAAAAAAACAACTTTGAAATTCTTTTATAATTAATGAGGCTATCAATCCTGTTGGTTTGGGCATTACAGTGGAATTTGGTCTGTTGGCATATAAATGTTCATTTCTAAAAAATGCAAACCACTAGAGTTGGCCACAGTTCAATGTCAATGCCAGCTAAACAGACAAATACTGCAAGAGGAAGAAAACCTAGTGTCCCAGTTTCTTGTGAAACATTTACTGGTACAAAGTCTTAAGGTGCCTTAACATGGCTTTCAAAACTCTGTAGTTAACATTCCATTTTTTTACTCCAAGTCATTCTTTTAACTTCCCTCCCTGCATCCTGTATACCGTTGTGTTGTAACACCTGTTACACAGTATTTGCAGTTATTCCTGAACTTGTCACTGTCCCCTATAACTGGGAGTTTAAGAGCAGCAATTATTTTTAATTATTTTAGAGCATTTAATATACTATCTAGAACATGGCAAGCAGGTGACACATTTTTTTCCCCCTCCCTGGAACGAAACAGTATTCTGATTTTTTTTTTTTAAACAGACGGAGGCCAGAGGTCTTCGGGACTCTGCCACTCCGAGTGGGTCTTTCAAAAATGAGTATTAAAAATATCCCTCTCTTAATCTTATAGGGATATGACAAGAATCAAATGAGTCCGAATGCAGATGGTTCTTTAAAATGATAAAGCACCAGCTGAAGGTGAGGTTTTATTATGTAAAACGATGCTATCTCAATTATTTGTGATGGTTTCCATTTTAGGTGAAATAAGACGTTGAGGGACACACTGGATCCTCTGAATTGACCAGGGCTCTCCTCATCGCCACTCTCATCGATTCTGGATTTTGCTCAGGACCTTCAGACAAGGAATGCAATACGCTGGTCCCTGGATATTTATTAAGCACCTTCTGCTGGCTTACGGACTTTTGGGACGCGGAAGACAACCTGTCAATAAACGCTTGCTTGTGTGTCGGGGAGCCGTGGACTTAAGAGCAAATCCTGACAGATTTATTTTTCCACCTGTGCCTCCTCTAACGCAGACTCAAGCCCACGAGTCCGGGCTTTTCTGCATTTCTCTGTGAGTTTCATTCTCTCCATGACCAATGTCCCCTGCGAGGTGTGGGGTCCAATGGAAGGAGAGCATTCACTCAGGAGGCCGAGGACCACGGCTGGGGACAATAGGGAGAGAGTAAAAGTTTGTGAACATTGGTCTGTGGCCTCTGAATTGAAGCCTCCACAACTGTGCGGGATGATTCAATAAATCTCAGTAAGGAACTAAGTTACTTAATCTCTCAAAGAGCCCCTTTCTTGAAAATGGGGGTGCTAATTCTCTATACTCATAGGTTTGGGATGAGAATCACTCTAGATAATACACGCCGACTGCTTAGGACAGTAGTTGGCACATATTAAATTCATTTATGCCCACAAAAATTTACTTAGCACCTACTGACATGTCAAGGACTGTTCTCAGGGCATTGTGTTGAACTAGGCAGAAAATGTCTACTGTCCTAAAGCTTACATTCCAGTAGTGGATGAGACCTAAAAGGACAAAGAGGAAAACGAAAGCAGCTGGCAGTGAGAAGTCGATGACGAAAATGAAGCAGGTGATGTGGTGGCAAGTTCAGGAAGTCCCAGCCAGGCTGAGTGCGCCAGAAAACGCTTCCCTGCTTCAGAAGTGACATTCAAGCTAAACCAAGTTAATTATTATTATAATCACTGCCAGTGATTATCTAATGTTATATTGTACTATTATTATACTATTAAAGGTAATTATAAACTGTTGCAGTAAACAATACAAATACCATTATTAATTGATGTTAATAATAACAACATGTTGTCACAACCTGTCAACTTCCAACTATTCTGTGTTTTAATTACCAACTTAGTAGAGAAACGCTAGTCTCTGGCTTATTTCCCCCTGCCTTCCAATACATTCTTGGCTATCCTAGTCCCATTATCTATGAGTATATCCTTGGGGAATGAAAACGCGTCCTACCGTTTGTTTGGGGGAAAAAAAAAGTGAACACTGACACAAAACCCCTACCCATCAGAATGCACATCAAAGCCAAATATAAATTATTTCAGAAGTTATCTGCTGTTGTGGCTGATGGCTGCCAGTGTGGGCTCTCCTGTTCGGGTGGGTAAGTGGGATCTGACCATATGTCAAGAGAGCGCGTCCTTTTGAAGTGACCTCATATATCAAACACTCACCCCTGGGATGCTCTGCCCCCCTAACCACAACGACAGACTCTTCTGGTCGGTGTCACCTGTGACCGTGTGCTGCCTCCTGTCAGCGGTGTCAGTGCAGATGAGACCCTTCCCAACCTGCCGGAGCTGGTACTCTTTAATGACGCCGTTTGGTTTCTCCGGGACACTCCAGCTCAAGTGCAGAGTGTCTGCACTGGGGGCTGTGATTCTCGGGGGCAGGACGCCCTGCGGAACTCCTTGGCTAGTAGCTGCGACTACCTGGAACATAGGAATTAAACAGAAAATTATTGTGAGAGGACACTGGGCATTCTCATCAGTGAGAATGTCACTTTTGTCTTGAAATGCTGTCGTCTGGCCTGGCGTACCATTCACAGGGGCTCGGAGAAGCAGTCCCCTTCTTTGATTCTATCCCTGCCATCCTACTGAAACAATAAAATCTGACCTTGAATACATTACGTAAGTCTCAGACTGCCATTTATCACAACAGGTTCAACAACAGCTTTGACGGCAGAGTGCAGCCCTCAGTTTAAACAAGTAAAAGTTGGCTGGCAGACTGTCTTCCTCGAGAACTCTTGATAACTCTCCTCCATATGGCCCATGAGTGTCTTTGCATTTTAACAGCCTGATTTTGTGCATTTAAAGCACCAGTAAATATGGAGCAAAACCCACATCAGAACTCGCTGGCATACAATATGCTTTGAGCAGTATAAATGGGCAGACTTTTTTCTGTATTTCCCATGATCCCCAGAATGACTCTATAGCATATACGCCAATGTTCTAGAAAAAGAATTGAGAAGAACAACAAATCAACCATGTATTTGTTCAACACTGTCAAAATATGACCAAGTGACAATGCACTGCATTTGTCTTTTTCACCCAGTTTACCCTGATACCACCCTTGACCCCGTGGGTTTGGTATCCAGTAGGCGTGAGCTGTGTCTGTGCAGAAAGCATGGGACTTTTCTAGGACTGTTCAGACCCTAACTTTGGATTAGGACAATCAGCTGCCATCTGTCCCGGGGATGCCATGCTTCCGAGGGTCTGTGGAGTACAAGGCTGAACACCGTCTGACTGAAGGTTTTCCTTGGATGGTTCTCACAGTGTCTGAGATCCTTCTAAAGCTCTAACTCCTTGTAAACGGCCAGCGCTGTCCTGTGTGAGCCTGTTTGCTCCGGGGTGTCCTATGACTAGGTTGGTTTCTGTGATAATGGCTCCTAGAGCGTTTCATTTGTCTCTCCTATCTCCTTCATGAGGTTTTCTTCCTGCATTCGGTAACTTTCCCCAAAGCTCCACACCAGTGGTTTTCTGCTTGACCCACCAACGAGCTCTTGCTACAACCTCCCTCATACACTTTTCTAGCAAACTTCAGGCACTTCTCAGTCCGGCCTCTGAGATGTTTTCACTCCAAGTGCCAAGTAATATTTTCTTCCACCACTCTGCTATCTGCTCCTTCTCTTAAATATATACTTAAACACTTAAAAAAAATTAATGTTAGCATTTTGTTAACTTCTTTCTCTTTGTCTTATTTGCTTACACGATGGCACCATGAACCACCCATTGCTCCATCCAGCTACCCTGAAAATACCCAGGTCATCTGGAAGGCTATCAGCTGGGAGGGGAAGAGGGAGGAAGGGGGAAATGGTGTGGAGATCAAAAAGCATAATTAGTAGGCACAAAATAGACAGGGGGAGATTAAGAATAGTATAGGAAGGGGAGAAGCCAAAGAACTTACACGTATGGCCCATGGACATGAACTAAGTGAGGGGACTGTTGGAGGGAAGGGGGGTATCAGGCAGACGGGGGCGAAGGAAAAAAAATGGGACAACTGTAACAGTATAATCAATAAAATATAGTTGAAAAAAAGAAAACGCCCAGGACTCTTCTCTTTCAGCCCTCTGCGTACAGTGGACCACTAAGTCCCGCTGCTTTTGCCCCGACGCCTGCTGCATCTTTCCGACGCTCTCCGTCCGAAGCCCTACGGCCCGCGCCCAGGCCTTCATTATTTCTTGCCAAGGCAGCTGAAGTCGCCTTGGAGACAGTTCATTCTCTGTGCCTCAGGCCCTCCCGCTCTTTTCTCTGTTTTCCAAGAATGGGCAGTTTTTGTCGGAATGGTATTTAAACAGAAACCCTTTGAAGCTGAGGGCTGATTTCAGAATTAGTATGGATTTATAGAAGAACACCTAAAAATAGTTGGTGGAGGAGAAGTGTGATGAAAAGGACAGATAGAGTCAAGGTTTTCTTTAAATGAATGAAACGCAGATATCTGGGTAAGTCTTCCTTCCAGTGATCTCTAGTTTCAGGCATAAGTGTTTGTCCTCAACCAAGATGCCAGATGGACATGCTACGTAACAGGACACTGAGAGAGACACTGTACTTGGTCACTGGAAAAATCACTCACAACCCAGACGTTTACAGCCGTCGCGGTGGATCATTTCGTCCACGGGGGGAAGGCTCCTCTACCTTGCTGCTGGCGGCACAGCCGGCAGCTGTGCAAGCTTTCAGCTGGTAGGAATACTCCCAAAACGGCTGAACTGCCTTCGTGTCAGAGAAGCTCCGTGATGGTCCTCGGAAAAGTTCCATTCCGTCTCGGAGAAGAATGTAGTAAAGGATTAGACCTACGAGAGGTGGAGAAAGGCCTGTATTTGAGGGGCGTAACCTTGTCACTTCTTACAAACAACATACATGTCTTAAGGGTTCTAAAGCAATGGGATGACACAGCATTGTTCAATTTTCATGTGCTCCCATACTGCTATACATTCAAGCCACTCTTAATTACACCCACTCTTATGGAGGAGATGGATTTTTGACATAGCTAATCAAAGAGTCATTTAAGTTTATTTCCCCTCACTAACAAACAAATTTATGTTCAATATTAAAACTATTTTGCCTTCCCATAATTTGTTTGTTTGAAAGCAGTTCAGAATAGGTTGGGATTCAAGCAAAAAAAAAAAAGGCTCCAAATTTATCGGGGCTAGCTGTTTCACAGAATGAGTGACTAGCTGGCACACGCCTCAAGTCCGCTTTATCAGGAAATACTTTTTAGGGGTTAGACGTGTGCTAATTAAACGTAGATTATACTCATTTCAATTTGCTCATGGATTTACACAACTACAGTATTTCTATTCTACAAGCATCTTAGTACCATTTGATTGCACAGGTTCCTTCCAGTTTAAGATGATTCCATCCTCAAGGCGATCCGTTTTGATCCACCGCGGGGGACCCACCCCTTGAGGCACATCTTCTCTCGTGCGGGCTCGCACGGCTTGGCTAGACCCTCGCCCACGGCCACTCCAAGCAGAGACCCTGTACTCATACACCGTGTAGGGTTCCAGGTTCACGTCTGGAAAGGCAGACATTGAAATACAATAAAAAAAAAATTAATTAGTTTACCTTCATACTGAAAACCTCAAAACCTTTAAACAATTAAAAAATGCTTGATGCTCTAAAACTATCATTGGAAATAAAACTGTCATGTCTTAACTCTATCAATCATAAAACACGTTTTCCATGTTTCATAGATGCAGAGACATGGAATGGCATGACCACAGGGTGTGGCCACGTTAAAGAAATGCTTCAAAAAGGAAAGTCCTGGACTGAGGTACGTCAGAGAATAATGTTTCACGGGTTCTTCTTCCCTCTCCTTCTGTAAGTGGCAGGTTTGTCGGCGGTGTTTTACAGTTTCATTATTACACATTCGACTGATTCTTAGTGTTAATATTACCTTATTAAATTATTACATGAATGATAACACAGTTATGATGGGATGCAGGACTTGGAACTTAGCTTTTCATGGTTAGTGAGTAAAAATGACTGCAGACTCCACACGCACCATGAGGCTTTCCTCATCCACCGAGCCGGAGCTCAGACAAAGACCAAAACCACCCTTCTAACTAAAGCAGCAAAATCAACAACTTGCTGGACTTTGTGGACTGGCAAAAGTGTTATTAGCTAACCATCCACAGGATTTGACGGTGCCCCAATGTCTTTGTTCAGTTGTAAGCTTTAATAATTTCAAAAGTTACTGAAGCTTACAAAAAATTACTTGGAAGTTTATTTAACTGTTTTCCACTTACTCGTGAGTTTTGAATATGTCCACCTGCATGTGTGGGTTTATGTGTGGCGCTTTCAGGGTGACTTGTCCTCGGGCACAGCATCCGTACTAGAGATCTCCTTCCCTGGCTACCGGCCACCGGCCCCATCTCTTTGCTACATAGGATGAATTTTCAGTGCATCCACTTGGGTTGTTGGATCACATTCTTTTTACATGTATTTATGATGATCAACCCCACCCTGCTTACTTTATAGAACTGGCATGAAAATACAATTACTTATATGGCAGAACTTCATAAAATGTAAATTGCTATCAAATGTAAGGGATTATCTTCTGTCTCCATTTTCTCTGGTAAGAAGGTTATCTGCCCCTGCCTACCTGTGATGACCATTTGTGGGTCCCCAGATTTCCCTTCCGATCTGTCTAGAGACTACTTTTCCCAGTGTTCTTTGCAACTTGGTGTCATCACATGACTCTGATCTCAGCAAGGGGCAGGGCACAGATATGATTTGACTACTTGTGCGTCCTTTACTAGAGAGGAAATTACCACCTTCCGCTTGTCCTGTGCCCTTCCGATGGGGTAAAAGGAGGATGTGGTAACTCGGGCTGCCCGGGGTGGAGAAGGGCAGCACCTGAGGAGCTACAGGCCACAGAAAGGAAGGAACCTTGATACCTGAATAACAGGGGGTCTGGGGTGCCCAGCCCATCCACCTGCCCCCAGAAGGTCACTATGCTTCAGAACTGCTTCGCTACAGCGGGTTAAACTGTGCCGTGCTAATGGCTGTCATCCTGCGCTGTGCAGGCCTGCATCACCATTTCTAATTTCAGCTCCTTACTTTTTCTTCCATCGTGTTTCTTCCCCTTCCCTTTTACTCCCTCATCTCTTACCCTTGTTACTTTGTTCTCCTGTGAGGTTCAGTCTTTCGAAGATGCTTCCAGCCCATAAAAGCATTTTTTGTACTTTACCCAAAAGGAATCATTTGGTGAAATTTTGCCTTTCCTCAATCTCTTTCTCAGAGCTTTTATTTCCCCTTTGCCAGAATTTCCAATTTTTAAAAAGACTTTGTATCGCAAAAATCATTTTGTATGTTATATGGGGTTCGCCTTCTAACAACAGTGGGTTTTCGGTGTTTGGAGGGTGTTGGATGTTCAATTTCCTCTTGTTATTTGCTTGATTGTCCCACACATATCCGTCTTCAATCATTTCTTTAGCGGACAGAATAATCCTTCAAAAATGCCTACCACAGAGAGCCACTCCGTCACTACAAAGCTTTAACATCTACTCGTTGTTACATAAAGACAAACTGTTTAGTTACTTCTTTGTTCTTTATTCTCTACAGATTTACCTTAAACTAGCACACATCCTTGTTTAAGGACAAACTATTAGCTTTGAACAAATCCAGACTATGCCTTTAATTATCTTGGAACTACCTGGCCCACAGGATGATGGAATTAACTGGCAATCGGTTAGGCAGGGAGATGATGTCACAGGGAAACCCACCTGCACTTCGGCAGCTTTCCCTTCCCCTCCGGAGCCGCTGGTAGCGGCTCACTCCCTGTTACCTGTGAAGGAGAATGTGTGTGCACGTCCTGTGTGAACGGTCTCTTCCGCAGTGGCGCACATGCCCTCCCCTGGCGCCTCCTCTTTGGAGCCGTGCGGGGCTCTCGTCACTGCACACGGGTGGCTGGCGGAGTGGAAGTCGCACCTGCCGCAACGCGCGGTGGCCTCCGCAGAGGCCGGGCAGACGGTCCTGCAGGCCTCGGGTCCCTGGGTCAGGCGGGAGGGGTGGGCCGGAGGGGAAGAGGCATTTGGTTTCAGTTAGACACACGTGGGGTCGAGTTTTTATGACTTTCAAGTGAAGTTTTCTTCCACCAAGTTCACAAATGAGTATCTCAAAATTCGTAAAAAGGAAACGAAGGTAGTTTGTGTTCCAGAAAGAACACGTACGCTGAAATGACACAGATCTGGATTCAAGCCCCAGTTCTGTGGCCTATGCTCTCAAAGCCTCAGCTTCTCCCGTGAGAGAATGGAACGTAAATTCACAATTCAGTTTCGTTGTATGAATCAAAGAAGCCCTGCGAATGCCTTACATTCAGTCGATGCACTATAATTAGTAACAGTGGTCACTACTGCATTACTATTACTTTGACACTTTCCTAACGGAGTTTTCAAGGAAACAGAGAGCAATATTTGAGGATCTGCACTTCCTGTGGGAAAGTATGACCTATAAGTTTTCCCCACCCAAGTCTTAAAAAATCTAAATAGTTCATGAACCATCATGGTAATTATTATTTATAACGGTAAACATTTTCTCTGGTAAATCTCTGGATTTTTATAGTTACTGAGAAATACTGATATGTTCTAATCTCAGGAAATAAATTATTTCATCATCCCAAGTGACAGGGATATAAACAAGTCAATGCAGGGCGAGGTAAATGTAGGTTTACTGGTGTTTGCATGGAAAATAACACAGTAATTAATAACTACTAATACGAGAATAAACTCCGTGTTTCCCGTACTCACAGCTGTAAGCCTACCTTTGCCCTGCCCTGTATTCCCAGCGTGTTGAGTCCCACTTCCCCTCTCCTGTATATAGGTAGCATCCTGTATTTAAAATAATGGTCGCTATTTAAAATTGATACATATTCAGTCTCTCTCTTACGTAAAGTAAGTTACTCTCCAAAAGGTAGTCAATGTAAAGCTGCTTCAGAAAACACAGGACGACTTCCATTTAGATATGCTTAACTGGCCACCTGCCCTCGACTCCATGTCCTCTTAACGCTCGTCCGGTAACAGCAAAGGGACCCAGAAAGTTGAAGGGGACAGGAAGTGAATTCACACAGAGGACCCCTGTAAACATATTTGGGAGCTGGGGGTTGGTGGACAGGGTGGACACAATGTCAGGTGCCCAGTGGTATCCATTTCTGTCTGTTCTCCTCGGGACACTAGAGCCCGAGGGCTGGGTCGAACTTCTTGAGAACAGCTCATTGCCATTAATTCCTTCAGAATTCATTGCAGCGGCCACACTGGGTATTAATATGGGTGTCATGTGGAAATGAGTAATGCACACAGGAGTTTTTATACCCCTAGTTTAGAAAAATAGCGGTCAACAATGTATTTCTCTCTCCATTGTCATATCAGGCCTCTGAGAGGTTTTCGATCCATTACCTCCACCGCCATTCCAGCCGAAATCCCGTCAGAGCAAGCGTGTTTCAGGGGGTCGTAGCCGGCGCCCTTACAGCATCCCCGGTCCTCCGGAACAAGCCGGGTCTCGCAGCACTTTACTGGCACTGGGCCACTCTTCTTAACGTGTGCTTCAGGGTTTCCACCGGAAGCTGGGCAGCATATGGTATCTGACACATTCACGTAATCCTGCCCACAGCAGAACATCCCTGCAACAATAAAACGTTACACGTGAATATGAAATTTAAAAAAGGGAAGAAAACTGAGGGCGCCATAAAGTTTGGTATAAAAATGTCAGGCGCCGGCGGTGGCTGCAACGATACAATGCTCCAGGTAGCATGTCCCCGCCGAGGTGACTGAAACATGCGGCGAAGGGTCTTTCTCACCAAAAGCACTAGACGCTAATTAGCTAAAGAACATAGAAGAGGGAGTGATCCGAAAGCACTCAGTGGGGCCCAGTTTCTCCAAACTCCACAGAAAAGGGATCTGATTTCTGTCATGAGAACCGCCTGCTCCTTTTGTGGGGGCAACATGGTCTGGCAGAACGAGGGGTAGTTAAAAAAGGGGGGCTCAGAAGAAATCTCTAGCAATTCATGGTCGGTGGGGAGGGGTGTCACCCAAGCACTCTGACATAAGAAAACAGACAGAGTGGAGAAGTGGCCCTTTCTAGAATGGCAGGCGCTGCAGGAGGAGTCTGTAAGCTGCTGTCTGGCTTGGTCGAGGGCACAAATATTTGTTTTTTGTGGATCCAGCACCAGTGGTAACCATCCCTTCTCCATGAGACAGACTCGCGCCTACCGAGTGTGCTCACAGACTGGGCATGCCGTTTGGCCGCTGTGTTCAGAGCCGTGCTGTGTTCTAGACCCATCACTAGACCTGCCCTGTGTTAAGAGGATAGGGCAGTGGCAGAAAGACCTTGGGGGCGGCATTGCTGATTCCTGCGTCCACTGACGACGCGTGTGCCTGCAAAACCAAAGGCACTCCTCTCTCCTACCCGGTTCAGTTTAACTGCCAATGTTCGCACCATTTAGATCTTACCACAGAGGAGATACAGCAAAAATTTAGGCATGCAAGAATGAAAAAACGAACAGTCCTCTAGAGTCACATTAAGCTAGAAAGTAAGGTGCCTGCACCCCATGTTATAGTGCTATATCATATTGTATAGCAACATGTATCCTTTATAGAGTACCACAGTGTTAGGATTTATTTTAATTAGAATTTTATTATTAGTCCTGACTGGTGACATAAAGAACCTCAGCCTCAAAGGGCTGTGGGTGGGGTCCTGCAGTGTTTAATCTGGTCTTGGACAAATACCTACAATTATGAAAGACACTCCCAATAACAGACCAATGAAGTTTATGTGTTTGTTTTGTTTTTTTTTAATCATTGACTCTAGACACTGGTGTGGTACAGGCCTTAAGGAAGATGTTTGCTCATATATGACTTCAAAGGGTTCTCTCATTGATCTTTCGACTCTAATAATATCTCTAAATATTTAAAATGTTTGTATTTATGGTTAAAGATATACACTGATCGTAACTGAGTTTTGACATGCCATGTTTAAATGTGATAACTGCTCAAAATCATTGGTTTAAAAGTGGATTGTTTTCCTTGGAGCTTTGTTAATAATTTTAGTTGTTTTAACATTGCTAGGGAAAGTTCTCTTAAATAAATACACACAGCAGTGCTATCACTGTAGCCTGAGCCTTGATTATGATGGATAAATCTCTCTCACTCACACACACACACACGCACGCACGCACGCACGCACAAAAGAAAAATCCCCAGCCTCAAGTTCTGTATTATTTGGGTATTTTTCTGCAGTCTTCATATCAGACATTTAAATACCCATCTTGGATTCTTTACTGTCATTTTTTTTTTCTGGCAGTTTTCTTAAAACGATTCATGTTTTTCTTTTAAAGAGCAATCCAACTCTGAACACTGGCCCCTTACGGAGAACACTCTCTCCCCCTTTACTCCCAATCCCTCCATGATTTCACCATGCTTTAAGTGTGAAATCAAAATGCAGACGTTGACCTAATTCCAAACTCCTCATCAGTCACTGGATCGCTCTGAGGGACTTCTGACAGGTCAACTAAAATTTTGATAATGAACCGTTTTTACACTAGGAAAAAAAAAGGTTGGGGGGGGGATGCTTTCTTTCACACTGAGCTTCATCTTTGTTTCCCTGGAATAAAATTTTCAGCCAAGATTTCACTCACATAACAAGAAGTGACTCCCTTTCTCGTTCCTTCAGTAAACCATTACTTCTTTAATTATTATCAACCTTGTTCCAGTGTGATAAATTGCTAATTACTTAATACCCTAATCAGCGTTCATTCTTTGCACAGATAAACTGTGACAGTGCCATTAATTTAAATAGTAATTTCACTTAATGGCCAGAATGGCACACCAGATTTTTATGCAGCATTTTCTGAAGCCTGCATCCATCACTGCGGTATTCTGACATAAAGATGTCTGACGTGCACTAACTCACTTAGGGAGAGCAGATGTTTCAGAGCCGAGTTTGGGAGTCATTCCCATGGTGCATCACTTCAGCATGAATGAGCTCAAATTCAGAGTCAGACCATCTTTGGGAACGGCGTGGCAATAACTTCTGACCCCTGTCTGATTTATCACATGCAGCACTTGACTTTTGAACTTTGACATGTGGAACGCGTGATTTTAAATATGCCCAAAGAAAAACAAAATAGGTCATGGATTATGGATGGATTGATCTATTTTTTTTTTCTAGAAGCTCTTCATTAATTTTGTACAAAGGTGGAGTATCTCTTTGAACAAGACGCAGATGTTATTTAAGTGCTATTATATGCATTGAAATATTAGATGTTTATTTCTGAGATCAAAAAGCATGTGTATCAAAGGAATATCTTACCAAACAGCATAAACAGCCAATGCATGGCTTCCACTGTATTGGCTACAACTGAGAAAATTGTGGAGGAAACAATTTTTGGCTCACAGAATTATGACTACTTCCAATATGTTAACAATACTTATTTAATGCCCAGGGCTGCTGCCGAACACATGCATAAACACACAGGCCTGATGAATTTCTTAATTCTTAAATGTCCATGACAGGGGCTCCGTTTTTCTACAAGAAGGACCAACAATTAGGAATCATGCTTTTGAGATTAAATCAGTATAGTAGTAAAAAACAGAGTCTAGAGCAAGACAGATCATCGTGGAATTCTGGGGTTAACCATGGGAACCACATTTTAACCAAGGGATTACATCTGAGGCCAAGAAGAATGAAAAAACAAAAAAAGGTTTGTGATGAGTCATCCTTAGGACGGACTTACAAAATTGGTGGCAGAGCCTGAAAGAAAAGCACCACATTCGTGTCTTTACCAGCAGATGGCTGTGCAGACAGCACCACGAAACTGAGAAGAAAAGGGTGGTGTGAAAACGGTCCCCGAGTCATGGTGATGTATCGTATAGCATTTCTACAACATGCTTTAAAAAATTCATTCTGCCAAGAAGGCCTTCCTGGGAGATGCTCTCTCAGTGCACTCTTAGAGGATGAAGTTGTGCACTACATTTCCCTTTCTGCCAAGTTTCCAAATCCCATCCCAGGCCACTGTGAGTGGTGTCATTCATTCGACTCGAGTATGAGTCCAGAACACGAAAACTCAGTGGCAACCTAGAGTTTCCCATCAAAGGCTGCATGGGCGACATCTATAACAGAAATAAGGCAGCGTGTGCCCAAGGTCTTCCATGATCAGTTCCTCGTGGTCGACAGAAAATCCTGTCCTCTTTGAATAACAGAGAGTCCTTAATTCTCATCTTTTAACACTAAGGGATATAATGAAGCCCAACCCAAGATGAATGGCAGGAATGATAAAACCACATAAGCAAACCAGAAGAATAAAAAGAGTAATAAAGCAGCTTAAAATATAGCCAAAGAAAATGGTGAAGAATACAGATCTGCTGAAATGACTGAAATGGCGGGCATGACTTTCATCCCGAGACACCTGTATAACGCACCTCCACTGCCCAGAGAGAGCACTAAAAACATCCACGCTGCCCCAGCACTTCTGTCCCGACAGCATCTGTTAATTCACTCCATTTATAAAATACATATTGACAAAGACAACTGAACTGGGACCAGGGAGATTTGATTTGGTGTGAGAAAGTCAATTCAATGTGATTCTGTTAAAGGGCTCCTGCAGGCAAATAAAAGAGTTTAAGTAATAAAGTACATAAAGAGACGTTTTACGAGCCAGGCTGATCCCGCAGCAGAAACACAATGCCAGGCAGAGAGAGGCCGGGCTCAGGAACAAAATCATGAAATCCAAAGCCCTGTGCGGCTGGTAGCGTGTTGCTAGGGCTGAGGGGATAAAAGGGCCACATGGATATTTGGGAAGGTCATTAAGGTCACAGCCATTAGGGGCCACGGGAGGGAGGTGAGAGAGCAAAAAGACGTGAAGTGTGTCTATTTCCAGTGAAACCTGCAGGAAGGTCAAGAGAATAAAAAGAGGTTGTTATTTCCTCTTTAAAAATATCATCCCTTCAGTCTACTGTGATGACCAGAACTGGCAAAATGGGAGAATATGTCTGGGGAAATCAAGTGCCGATCCTGATTCACATGGTTTAAGGAATGTCACAATTTGAGTAAGAAATATTTGACTAGCCCAGAATGCCACATGGCCGTAAATAGAGGAGTGACTCTGAAATTTGGGCCCATGAAGGGACTCGAAGGGTATATGAAAGTGCAGTTTAAATGTGTGTGTTCTGCATGCTATTATTTGAAGTGTGGGTCTGCGACCTGCAGAGATTCTGAAGAGAACGCACAGCCCCCCAAGATTAAGAACCACTGTCCTGGTGGACAGCAATGTCCACTCCATCTCTTAGAACGGGTCCACTGTATTTCTGGCAACTGTGTTCTGACTTCTCTTCCCTTCACATTCATCCTGCCCGCCCCGCCCCCGCCCCACATCCAATGTATCTCTTTCGCTCACGGCCCCATCATCACGCTGACTCTTCCCTGAGGACTACGGAGCGCCTGAGCCCCTTCTGCTCAGGTTACCTCCATTTCCTGACACGCGGTGCACACTTCCAATAAACCCGGCTGCTCGCTGCCGCTTGCACGCGCTTTGCAGGCTGCTATTTCACACTTTAGCTCAAGCTATGCCCTTCAGCTGAATGTCCTTTTTCTACCCACGTCTCAAAATCCTGCTCATTGTTCGAGATTCCCCTCCGATGGCTTAGCCTTTTTTTTTTCTTTTCCACGTTGACTGGAGTGAACTCTCAGTCTTAAGCGTATGTTTGAACGCGTCTCTTTTATGGCTTGTGTTTAACATTGGAGGTCCCATTTCCTTGATTAGATTCTAAGTCCTTAAGGATAAGAGTGGAATTTTTCCCATTTTTACACTCACAAAGCGCTGAGGATGGTTTGTACACAGTCGTTACACAATACATATTTACTGAATGAAGGATTATGGCAATTGATTTTTTAAAAAAGCAGAGGATGAACAAAAACACTAAAATGAGACATTTTGTTGCTTAATACTTGGGCCTATTATGATATGTCCCCATGTACCTGCCACAACAAAGAATGGTTCTTTTTTCAATGGGCCTGATTTTAGCTAAGTCATCTGAAGAAGAAAGGGGTATTCATCTGGTTAATCACAGTGCAGGATAACTAACCAGTTGCCATGATTTTCTAGTAGACATACCATCATGTCTTAGAATAGTGGTTCTCAGAGTTTGGCCCCAGGACCTGTTATGCTTTTATAAATAACTGAGGATCCAGATAGCTTTTATTTATATGGGCTATATCTGTTGATCTATACTAGGAAAGAACCTGAAACAGAAACTCTTGAAATATGTATTCATTAATGCCTTTAAACTGATAATAAATACATAATATGTTAAGACAGGTGTTTATGAAAACAATATTTTCCAGACTGAGAAAAATTAGTGAGAAGAATGACATGGTTTCACATTTTCTGCATGTCTTTTTAATGTCTGGTTTAACAGAAGGAACTGAATTCTCACGTCTGTTTCCTTTTTCGCCTGCTGCAAGATCGTGGCACATCACTGCTGGAAAACCCCACTGTACTCTCACGAGCGAACAAGAGTGAAAACGGAATGTAACAGTTTAGTAGCATTATGAAGTGGTGCTGGTCTCACAGACCTCCTGGATAGGAGCTGGTTGATATTAGTACCTATCTTATAAGTTATTGTAAAGATTAACTGAGGTAATAATGCATAAAACTTTGGGCATAGTAACTGCTAGATAGTAAGTATGCAATTAATGATAATTATTGCCATTAATATCATTGTTAGTTTAACAGCTATAGAAGAACTAGGGATCAACAATTTGACACACTGTCACTAATAATAATTTTATATACTGTTTGTATTTGCTAGGTAATATTTTCTTGATGCAGAACCAATGCATTTGTGTATCTGTTTTTTTGGTGATCATGACAATTTTCAAGAAGACTTCTGACCTGTCTTTATCAAATGCATCACATGCATACAGAACATGCGAGATACCACTTTTATTTGCTACACAACATGTACCTAATTGTTGCATTCGATATAATTAATGTGAGCTTCAAATACTTATTACTATTTTTTAATATCTAGGGCAAATCTCTCAGCCTCTCTGTTTCCCATTTGCTCCACCTACTGAGAGGCAGACGAGGCCCCTTACCTGGGAGGCGGCTGTACACCAGCCCCTCCTTGGCTCCCCCACAGCACTCGAGGTCTTTGCTGACGACCTGTCCCCCGCAGCACTGCTGGCCGTGGCCGTGGTGGAGCCTCCCCGCACAGCAGATCTGCCTTCCCGCCGACGAGGAGTACGGCACTCCGCCACAGCAGGCGTCGCCCAGGCCGGCGGCCGCCCGGCCGTGCCGTTCATCTGGACAGCACACTTCCCCTGCCAATGAGGACAATAACCATCATTGCATGAGTTAAAAAAATATGCTTCGGCTCACAACTGAATTTTATCATGATCAGCCTGCAGCTGCCAACCGGCTGAGAGAATTACTGGGACGAATGTTGAAATGTTGGAGCTGCAAACACCTCAACACGGCTTCCAAATTTTTGCGTTAAAGACAGAGAAACGTGTGTGTCCACGCAAGTACACCAGGCCAACTTTGAGATGAGGCTATACTGTCTGTTTCCTCTCTGACCCACAGCAAATGGGCACTTTAGGCCTGGCGACACAGGTGAAGAGACATTACAGCAAAGGCTTGTCTACAAATATCTTTCCTATTTAATGTGTTTTTTATTTTTTGGAATGTAGATTGAGTCAGAAATCAACCCTTGATAAGTTTGCGATGCCTATTATTATAGTTTCTCTAACCAAACAAAATACTTCCAAGGGGAAGGCTGATTAAATGAGAGGCAGTAAAAACACTGTATTCAAGTCAGCACACTGCTATTTTGTGGCGCCCCCTGAATTCCACTACTGTAGTTACACCCACGTTTCCCTTTACCTGGTATTCTGAGAAACTTGAGATAAAAATAAAATAATCTTTTTTCTGGTGCCTTGAAATCAAAGAACTCTTCAAATAAATCGAAATATCAAGAGACATTTGTGGGTAGGTATAAAGAGGCTTCTAAAACACAGAAAAACTCTAACGGAAAATATTTAAAATTGCTTTCCCTCAAAGATACCTTAGAAAAGACTAAGAACACCTCCATGGATCTAAAATTCACACTTCACCTTTCCTTTCCATCTCAGGGCCCAGCTCTGCACTGACCGCCCTCCTGGGCCCCTGGACCCCGACTTCCTCCTCCCCCTCGCCTATTCCTTCTTTTCCTGGGCCTTTAACAGGTCCTCTTCTCTTTCCCCCACTGCCTCTTCTTAAACATGTCTTTCTCCTTGGACAATATTCCTTCATTAGATTTTAAGAGGTGTGGGAGTATTATGACAGACCCGGCAGATCTCGATGCTTTAACCATGCTCCAGACAAGACTTACGTCGTCCAGCTAGTGGCTTGCCAAACCTTCCTGAGTTAGGGTTGTTCCTTTTGATGGCTACGTGGGGCTCCTATGTATACATGTCCCACAGTCTGTCCACTTACCCACTGGGGCCATCTGAGCTGTATCTGGTGTCTGTCAATTGTGACAGAAAGAAGAAAAGGCTTCATTAAAAGAGACGTGGATTATATCAATGAGAAGGGAAACGGATTTTTTTTCCCTCAAAAAGGGCTAAGAGACATAAGATGCAAGGATCAGCCACCTTCTCATTAACCTCTCAAAAATGAATCTATTTCACCAGGGGCTGGAAAGTGTTTTCTCTCTAAAAGCCACCATTTGGTCTTAACTGTTAATTGTTATTCTTATCAAAGAATGACCCACATTAACATTTAGCTTGAGGTCATTAGCATATTTATAAAAAAGGGGGAGTATAATGAGCATTCTTTTCTCCGCTGCTTTTTGTTATGGAGGGCTATGAAGGGGAGTTGTGAGAAGAAAAATAAATATTGTTAACCTATATTTCAGACTCATCTATAAATATCAAAATGCCTGTTCCCATGTCAGCCTTGAACTGGCAGACAACTGAATAGAATTTTAATTACATTTCGATACAAGATGGTTTGGGGGTCAGTGTGCTTTCTTTCTTGATGTAAACAGTGTTAAACTAGTTAACAAAGACCAATGGCTGAGCATAGAGGTCACAATATAATCTCTTCATTTAGTTCCATTGAGATTAATGATTGGAGCAAACACTCTCTTTGATTATCGTATGAGATTGCTGCTTTTTTTTTTTGACACCACGGTAGGCTTTCTATTACTATGAAAAAGGAACTATTTAAAAGGGATGTGAGCGAGGGCTGTGTCCAACATTTCGTAGATATTAAAATGCTGAGGTCTGAGTGAACATGTATCAATATACAGATCATGGAGGTTTTAGAAAATTACTTATTAAAAAGTTTTGTATAATACAAAGCTTAATAAATAATCTTCGTATTTCCATGACTTAGTTCATTCTTAGAAAAAAAATGTTAAATTTTATTTGGCAATAGAACAAAAGCAGATTGTTTTCTTAGTCTGAAATGTGCCACTCTGTTAGGAGCCAGGAGGTGACAGGCAGATGCAGCTGGTAAGAGTTGTGACAGCTACAGTCAAGTGTGTTCCATAAGTTTTAAAGAATAGAAGATATTTTTCAGAGTCTGAACAGTTAATTGCAAATAACTTATCAAAAATTCAAATGTGACTTAGAAATGAAAACATCATCATTTAGCTTTATGCTAAACTTAGATAAAACCCTAATCTGGTCTTTTAGTTTGAAGAATGAGACTACAGAAATTTTCCATCTCATCTATGTAATTACAATTTTCCAGGTAATTTTTTTGCAGGGGAGGGAAGATATGAGCTATAGTTGAAAACTGCTCTATTGTAATGCATTCTGAAAGGGTAAAGAATTTGCCAGTGTTTGATGAGGTTGCTAATACTGTGATTTGTAGTATCCAGAAGTTCACACTCTTCTACAAAATCCTGTCTCCATCACCGCATTTTCTTTCTTGGAACATCTAGTTAAGTTCTTTAATTATACAAGTATTTTGTATGAGAATCAGAATGACAGAACCACTGCAAAGGCAGACTTTTCTATTAACTTTAAGGGAAAATTCTGAAGAATAGAGGACCGCTGCCTTACATAAACTTAAACAGTATTCAGTCGCTCCACCCCGTCTTTTTGCTGGAGTGTTCGCAGAGAGAGGCTGGGGGAGACAGTTTTGGAGGGCACAGTCGTGGAGTGGGGCACTTACAAATCCACAGAGCATGCAGTTACAATATTCAGCCACATGAATAAAATGAGTCGCAAAACGAAAAAGTTATCCAGCTGTCCAGATATATTTCTTTATGTAACAGATACTACAAGCCCCCCGTATTCTCTGTTTTGTACCATGCTTGCTTTTCAACAAAGCTGAAGAAAGAAATGCTATTTAGAGCGGGTCACTTGCTACGTGTCAGTGATTCGGTTTTTGTCGGAAGGTGCGTAAAAGAGTTCACCAGAGTGAGTCCTGTGTTTGTTTTTTCTGGTTCCCAAGATGGCCAAGCACACCTGGAAGGAACCCTTACCTGGGAGAATTCTAATGTGATGCCCAGCGCAGCAGTGATGGTCCGGCCGCGCCTCTTGTATTCGGCCACCACAGCAAACTCCAGTTGAATTCAAGTCAAGAGGGACATACTTGTCATCGCAACACCAGTGTCCTGGCTGGGCATCGTAGAGCACCCCGGCACAGCAAACCTGAAAGTGCGGAGTCCCACTTAGAGGAAAGTTGGTGAATTAAGAGAATTAAACCACCACATCTTCTGTGCTATGGCTGTTTTCTAACAGGTCTTGCTACGAGCTCAGATGTAGCAGGTGTCTGATAAAAACTCAAGCATTAAAAATACATGTTCTTAGCATCATTTAGGTTCTATAAATGCCAGTTGATACAACATAGCTTTTTAGTCCTTGACAAAGCTTTGTGCTCTACTATAATACTTTATAAAAATGAACTACCTTTTGCATGTTAGTGTTTCCCATGTAAAGATGATTTTGAATAACTAAGGACCAATTTCCTCCATATATGTTTTTATTTTAATGGCTGTTTATTTTAATTCCCATCTATGGAAACCTAACTCTCATTGATCTTTCTTTTTTAAATAAATTGATCAATTTATTAAAATTTTCTCATAATTTATATGATCACATGTATGTACCCAATCTTCAGACAAGACAATCTTAAAAGAGTCCAACATTTACATATACACACACGTGTATATGTATATGTGTGTAATAGATGTCACATTAAAAAAAGAAAATTTATATGGAAATTAATTCTGACAAGCCCTTTTAACCAGCCGCGTTTTTTTCCAGGAGCTGTGGAAGAAGGCATGTGCCTGAACAAGCAAATAACGTTATGCTTGCTCACTTCAGGTCGCTGACATGGACACTGTGCGTGTGTAACAAATGGGACACCGGCACGTGGGAAGCTGGGGTCCTGCATGATCTCCCGATGTTTATGGAGACTCAGCCAGAAGGTTCTTAGACTCGCAGAAAGAAAGTCTCCTTCCCACCTTCCTCCGACATCTCACTCAGGGAGTACATAATTCACAGTGAGCCCCAAACAAAAATTTACAATGTTTTTCTTCTGAGATTTTAATTGACTTCCTCTATTCTCTTTCACTGACAATATCTGTGTGCCCTTAATCTTCAAAATAAAAATTAACTGAATGCATCATTTTCTTTCTTTCTCTTAGAGAACATTTTTAATGAGCAAACTTATTCCAGTATTTTCCTCTAAGAAACCCTCACTTTAATTTAACTTTATGAAAGTATGTTCATCAGACAGTGTACATTTAATGGCCTGAAATGACAAAAAACTAGCCGTAACAACAATTCTGGAGACTAGGTGTTCAAAACAGGATAGTTCATCACAGCTAGTTCTAAAACATTTCTCAGATGGTAACCACCACTTAGCCAGTTTTGGCCATAATCACTTGTGCTTTGATCCATATGCTGCAAAAACTCACGTTCTTAATTGCTGTGTCCTACTGCTGTGAATCTGTTGAATTCAGTGGTAGCTTCAGTCATTACATGTGTGATGTTGTTGATAAATAGGGACATTATTTCATTATATGAAATCCTACCTTCAAGCTAAGAATTTTCTGCATCGTTTGTCAATAAAAGCCATTTACAAACTCCTCTGTCTGGTTGTGTTATTGATCTGGTTCCTAAACTGCAACTAATATGAACATTAATCTGCAAATGGCCATAATTTTAAAATATTTCTGACAAACCATGAAAGGTCTTGTTCATAGTTACTCATCAGTGTCACGTAAACAAACATCCACTTGTAGCTGAAGGGGCTTGTTTAAAAAAAAAAAACACTCAAGTCACTCAATCAACTACAAATTCAGGAAGTTCCTTATAATTTCAATAAACTATTATTTCCTCTGAAGATGATGAAAAATGAGAAGGCCAAAATGCTCATGAGGATAATAGGATTTTTATAAGCATCCTTTCTTTTCCATAGGTTCTTCCTAATAGACTGGTGGGAATACTGATCGTGACAAATCATGGTTTAAGAAGCAGGTGATTTCACCTGGAGTTTTTAGTGAGAAAAACATATTTCACTGACTGGTTTGAGAAGATTTACCTTAGCTTCAGGAGAATAGCACCTGTGTCCGCAGAGAGTTTCATGTTTCTGACACATCACAGCCTGGCAGAGCTCACCACGGGGATTTCTCCGGGTTGTAGGGCATGGGTACCACGTTTTTCGCAAGAGGTCATACCCAAGAATGATGCCATCCGGTTTTCTGGGAGTCATCCAATCAATTTGAAGGGATCTGTAACAGAGAGAATAATGAGTACTTCTGAAAAGACGACACTTAACCTTGCTGCTGCCTACCTGCCTCAGGTACTTTTAAATTTATCTTCCAGATTGCTCTCAAGGTCTATATCTATTTACTTCCTAAACGAAAAGCCACAGCAAAAGAATATGTATATGTTACTACATATACTCATATATGCTATTATCATGCACCATATTTTGAGAATCAGAATCCATCAAAACTCTTTCAGCTTTTGGGAGAGTAACACAAGACGTGTGTCCAGTGGTGCCCCACTTTCGATTTCAGAAAGAAGAAGAAAGAACTGCTCGTAGCTAATCAGGAAACCAACGGCGCTTTGGCTTGATATGTAAACATAAGACAGAGGGGCGACGCCTGGGTACATCAAGCGGGGACCAGAGCGTGCGGCAGACCCGGCCCCTCGTCAGAGCGACCTCCCCCCGCTCCCGCCTCCCAGGCTCTGTGACGCCGAGCTGCTCGAACGGAGGCATGAGGAGACTGCGGTGGGGTTCCCACACGGTCTGTCCTTCTGGACAGAGCTGCTGCCTTTCCCATTCTCCTCCTTTCTGCCGACTGTGATGGCTGGAGCTTCAGCTATCATCTTGCAGCCATTTGAGAAAGGCCGCGAGAGTCACGAAGAAGCTGCCGTGGTATTTTGTACAGTTGAGTCAAGGCCAGCCACAGTCTACCTCCAGAACCAAGCACTTAAAGCCCTTGTTGGTGGGTGTTTTGTTTCCTGTAGCCAGAGTAAGTGAGCAAATTGATAAAAATCTTTGACTCTATCTATAATTAAACTTCATAAATTCTATCAATTGACAAAATTGATAAACTTCAAATACATTTTACTTAGACAAAGCTTAATGTTTGACCAAAACAGATTAATTTCTCCAATAACTCTTCAAATATCACGGTCAGATATGTTTGTGGTCAGACACACAGGACATGGAGACCGCCCCCCATAACAAATCATGTTTTACATCCTCATGTATTTGAGGATGTCTGATTTTTAAAAATTAAGTCAAAATTTTGTTTTAAATCTAAGTATACTTTTTAAAAAATGAGGAGTTGATATACAATGAGGGCATAACATCTGATAAAAATGTTACTACATTTTCAATGATGTATTAATACTTCATTTGCTATAGCAAAGAAGATTATAACATAAAGCTGTTCACAGAGGAGTTAACCCTGAATAAAATAATTTACTCTGAGGTTAATGTTATAGAACTTTAATTCTGTACTTAGGTCTACTCGCCAGAATGATACAAGCTAGAAGACACGCTTGTACTATCTTTAACATTTTTTTAAAATAAGCTCAAAAAAGCTAAAAGTAGTTACAGTTTATAATTAAGCCCCAGAGATCTGGGCATGACATTTTCTTGCAATTTGGCATAGCGGGAAAAACCTATGATTAACAAAACACTAGGTAAATATAAAATAATATATATTTTTGTTCTTACTGTTTTTTTTTAAAGGGTGGAATACTGATATTCTGCTTTTAAATAAAAGAAAATCATTATTTCATTTTCTTGGCGGTACACACATAATATGCTCACTAATAAACCTCTGCAGATAGGAACGTCCCCTACGAGAGAAAGGTTTCCTAGGTGGCTTCTATAGCCACCACTATTATTCTAGGGTCTTTATGTGACTCTCAAAATGAGTTTCACATTTTCAGGTACCTCTTCTGTATTTGCTGCATAATCGATGCCGACAAGAGTACAGTTTAAGTGACATTCCAGGGTCTGACTTATCCATAAAAGCTAGTAAATTAGCAAAGTCTAGAAAACACACACAGAACATCTGCCATTGTAACTTCTCTTCCTTGCACGGCACAACTGAAGTGAGGGCACCTGTATTTTTAGCAATAACATAAACAGTTCTGCTTTCGAGGATCTGAGTCAGGTACATGAAGATAGATGATCAAAGGGTCACAGGTTTGACTCCTCTACGTCTGTCATTAGAACCAAGGAGAGTGACACTGACGAAGCTTTTGGTTGACAATTTGAAGTGTCCAGTCAGCTGCTATCCCTAGAAGGAAGGATGGCAGGGAGTTTTGGGACAGGCTGACATGGGATTCAGCAGGTTATATGGTCGCAGACAGGGTGCTTGCTTCTCAGAGAATTCTGGTGGCCGATATCTTCCAGAGCAGCTGCAAGGACAGGTAAACATGAGAGTGCCACACTATCAATCTTTAGCATGGCAAAGAGGACTGAGCTTCCATGATCCAGCAAATGCCTTCCAGGGTTGAACCACCTGAGGGTACACTGGCCAGGATGGCAGCCATTGTGGATGACCGGATTCCAGCAAGAAGAGTCTTTGGGGTGGTCCGCTTTGTTGGCACGGGAGACCGGATGCAGAGGGCAACACCCATGTCAGGGAACTCGGCTATGTGGAGGTCCCCATGGGATGATCCAAAGAAAACGTACGATTATCCAGGAAAGTGTCACCTGCCACACAGGTGGCTTTGATGGTCACGCAGTGATGTCAGGAAAATACTAACATTGGGAGGAGACACATTTGGGTGAAAGGGAACAGAGGAGAAAGAGTAAGGAGGAGGAGGAAAAGGGTAAGTGGTCATTAGAGCTGGGCCCATGACATGGCAGAATCTTTGCACCACACGTGAGCTCAATATTTTAATAAGCTTTTTAATACTTGATCATGAGCCTTAATTGCCAAAGTGAGCTTCATAACTAAAAATAATTTGAAATCCTTGGGGTGTTTCTAAGGGATTTTGAAGAATTGAGGAAAGGACCTCCACAAGATTTTGGTTAAGGCAGCAAGTCGCAGGCAAAAATTAAAGCCCTTTCCCCCTTGCATTTCAATGAATTAAGACAGCTACATAAGCTTCAATGACAAAAGCTTGGACTGGCGGGGGTGGGGGATGGAGGGACGGTGGTAGAAGCGGAGAAGGAGAATATGTGAGATGTTCCCAAAGACAATGTGCTGAAACTGGTATTCAGTGAAATTAGGGGATTAAAGATCAAAGGTATATGCTGATGTCTCTGATAACGTGCAGGATGGCAGTGGATTTGCAGGACTGGACGCTGGAAAAGATGAGCTCGGTGAGAATTAACTTCTGAGGCCTGAGGTTATAGGAGTGCTGGGTGGCTATGACCACAGAAGGTCAACAGGTAATTGGATATTTGTGATTAGAACTCAGGAGGAAAGCAGGGCCAGGGATTTTTAAGACGTCGGTTCGAGTACCCTGTAAGAATATTCGAACTATCGGAGCTGGAGGGAGAGTCATTTTATGGAGAACACCCACAATTAAAAGAATGCGTTTGGAATGGGACTAAGGAGAGAAACGGACGTGTGTTCAGAGAGCTGGGGTAAAGTGGCAGTGAACGGTCAAAGTTAATTAGAAGGAAGAGCTGGATTTTGCTGAGAGGCGCACAAAGGTGACCTCAGTCACTGGGTTTCCTCTGGGGGGGCCACTGAAGGCTGAGAAATTAGGAGTTTGGGAAAGAGAGGGAAGAGAAGGAACGGAATCAGTGATGGCAGCCTTCGGAAGACGCTCTCTGTTCTGTGAGGTCTCCCCCTAGTCGAGCAGTGAGTTGGGTGATCAGAGCTCACTGGCCATCAGAACAAGAAAATTTCCTGAAAGTGATTACGATTGTGACTGTTGATTCGATCTGCCTCCTCCACAGTACCTCTTTCAAGACTTCTTCCCATATCCTTTCAGGGCTCAAACAGGAAATTCCAGCCCAAATTAGAAACTGTCTTCCATTGTCCCCACTGGCGAGGGAGGATATTTAAAATACGGGTGAAAGAGAAGCGATCTGACGTTGTACGTCTCCAGGCCAACGTTCTCCTTAGTAAGAAGATAAAACAAAACAGCTTAATTTTTTTGAAACTGTCTGATTAGTACTTCTGCACTCAAGTTGTCAGTCACTGAATAATGTCAGGGAGAGAAAATTCAGGATAGAGAAGAGTCACTGATATCCAAGAGGTTTCAAAGTTTCATTTCAAATTTGGTTGGGCAAAAAAAAAAAAAAAAAAAGACTCTTTTTCCACAAACTATGATCTCTCATGCCACAGTCAACCCCAAGCTAAGTCCTATGAAAATACAGGGGGGTTTATAAATGATAATAGGTGTTTAACCTTCATTTGGAGACACACAGGCTGAGCCGCTATCATAAAGACTTCTGTAAACTTGGTGTATAAATCTATCATTGATATCATTCAGGTGCTTGAGGCAAATTTTTAAACAATTATTTGTGAATGCCACAAAGACATTATGACCCAGACTTCTCATCAATAATACAGCCCCAAACTGGCGTGGACCCGGGAGAAAACCGCCACATTTCCAATTCGAGGCGGCGAGAGGCACGAGCTGCCTTCTGCTTTCCCTTGAGCCCTGTGCCTGGAAATCACCCATTTTGGAAAACCAGCAGCAACATGATCAAACTTCTTCCCCGTTTATGTTTATTCATACCTTACGTGTTTATGGAGAATAAATAAACTTCACAGGCAGCCCACTACCCAGTGAAGGTGACAGCTGCAATGCCTGTCATGTTTCAATCAAAGCCAGGGCCGGTCAGCTACCTTCGTCCAAGGCAGTCTCTATACTCTCGAGGACCAGAATTAATGAATTAGCTATTGATTAAATTCCACTCTAGGAAATCCACCAAGGCAAACAGATGAACAAACCAGGGCACATGTAGGCCGTGGCCAGACATGTCCGGGCTATCGATCAGTAGTTAGTATTCTTTCGGGATGTGGAAGCAGCTGATGACAATGTGACAGGTACGCACAACGTGACGCAGAAGCAGTTTGTTTCTGGAGGAGTAGGCTATGAGGTGGGAGGGGCCCATCTGTTCTTCATTTGCACACTGAGGCGTCTTTGGTTTGTAGATGATAAAAAAATACGCCTAAGTGCTTCTACTGAAGGTGCTGTGGTCAAAAGCCAGGTGTAAAGGGCCCAAGACAAAAGGCCCTTTGCATTTGCACACACCTTGTACATTTAATGAAACACACGATATGCTAGTAAAATGCATAAAAGTTAAATTTTACCGATGACCATATTTGACAAAAATATGCACAGAATCTAAGGAATCTATGTCTCACTGAAACGAAGTTAATTCATGTGTGACTGAGCTGAGGCCGGCCAACTACCATCTCTCTGGAAGGGTTACGCCTTGGATTTTGCAGGTCGCTAATATAAAAAGAATTTTTCAAAAACCGAAATAGAAACATAGCTAATGAGCCTGCTGTGCCAGAAGTAGAATGAAACTGCACGAACAAGAACGTGCGCACGGAAGACTCACTGCTTCGGTGTTGGGGTGACACCGAGCCGCGGCCTGGCGGCCTGAGCACGCGTGCTGGAGTCCTGCCTTCAGAAAACAATGCTCTGTTGTGATGGGTCATCTTCAGGAAGGAAAGGCTTTGCTTCCCAGTATGTTGGTTATGAATGATTTCTGCCAAGTTTTTGCTAGACCGCTGACCGAAGGAAGGATGGAAGGGACGGGAGGGAGGGAGGGAGGGAAGCAGGAGTTTGCTAAAGGCGCTGAATGATGAGAGATGTGGTGGGGCTTCCCTGCTGATTGCCACCAAAAAGTCTGCACACATCTCAAAAATCAACCACCTGAAGGCTCGGAAAAGTTAAAAAGATGGGCAGATCAAGGGCAGTGCCAGCACCTGACCAGACTTTACCGGGTAAGCCTCCCTTGGTGCCCTGCCGTTTTTCTCCCATCTGTACCCCGGAGCGGCCCCACATGGAAGCAAGCACCAGGCCAGCCACATCTACGACAGAGCGCCAGTCGTCCTGGCAGAACACGAGAGGTTTTGCAAGCCAGAGGCTGTGGGGGAAATTCATTTCGTGTTACTATTTTTTTCTTCTGGGCCCTGCTCTGAGGATGAGTCCAGCTAGGCGGCTGCTCTGCAGCAGCCCTGCACGAACGTGCATCTAGAACCCTAAGAAAAATCCTCCTTTCTGATCAACAGAACCGGGAGAAGGGGTCTCTGTGGTCTAGAGAGTGTGTGTACGTGGGGGCAGGGGGAGAGAACCCCTGTTTACTTTTCCTCTATTTTCTCTCATCTCATTGCCCCTAAAACAGTCTCACTTATGTAACCATGAGGAGCTCCGGAAGCTGAAATTCCAAGAGAAACCACGTGTTTCTAGTGAAGGATCCAGGAAAGGTAGTCTGGGGGCATCTAGGAAATGTAGGGGACATCTCAGGGAAGAGAAATCTAGGTGATCTTCCAATTCCTGTCTGTGAATGTTTATAGCAACTTTAGTTGCAGTCACCAAGAAGTGGAAACTACCCAAACTGTACACAAACCATGCTATATATTCACACAATAGGATACCATTCAGCAGCAAAAAGTAACAAGCGACTGATATGCACAATAACATGGGTAACTCTTACATGCATGATGCTGTGTTAAAGAAGCCATACTTAAATGGCCACGTGTTGTATAGTTCCACTTATATGACCCTATGGAATTGGCAAAATTACAGATACTGGAAGGGAGCAGTGTTCGCTCAGTTTTGGGGAGGGAGGGGGGTTGGCTATAAGCAGAGTAGGGTGAAGAAATATTTTGACACAATGGAACTGTGTTATTTCTTGACTGTGGTAGTGCTTACAGAACACAATGGTTTTGTCAAAGCTTATAGAACCTGGAGAACAAAAGAATGTATTTTATTCTGTGTAAATTGGAAATAAATTGTAACATGTAACAGAGTAATTAAAAAATGAACAAATTCAAGAAACCCAGGATCTTTTCAGAAGCTTAATTCATTGTTAAAACTAGTCGGTTTTTAATTTTTTTCTTCACATGTCTTAAGTTGTTTTCATTTTAATCCCAAATTTAACTGATGTTTGACTGAGTATGGAATGATAAAATGAATTTTTTTTTAAAATTCAGCATTCTGAGGCACTGCATTTTTAGCAAAGGGTGCCGCTGCTTAGAAGTCTGATGATGCCATTCCGATTCCAGTGCAGTGTGCACGTGAGCCGTCTCGTCTTCCCGGAAGCTTTCTGGGTTTTGACATTTCCTGGGAATATCCCTTGACATGGCTTTTTTCAGTCATTACACTGCTAGCTACAGACCCTAGTCTGCACACTGGTGACTTTAGTCCCGGGGTATTTTCTTACCACCTTCTCTTCCTCCGCTCTGTGTCCTCTGCTCTCTCTTCTGGCACTATTATTCACACATTAGATTTCCTGGCATTTTTTTCTTAAGAATGACTTTTTATTGACATCTTTGGTTTTGACTGCACTTCCAGAGACTTTCCTTTAAAGTTTCTTCCAAAGTTTTAATTCAGCTTTTACACGTTTAATTTTCACAAGGTCTCCTCCCCAATTCCCACTACGATTATGTTTCCCAAGTAAACTTTGTTTAATAAAGAATTTTTAAATCTCTCTGAGGTCATTATAGTGTTTTCTTTTTCACCCTGCATTGTCTGTGTCTACTGAATGACTTCTTTTTTACTTCTGTCCTCTCCGCCTTGGAGAGTCATGCTCCAAAGACGACGACAAAAAGCTTCATCTAGGACTGAGGCTTGTTGACCAGCACGCTTCCCTGTGAACGTCTTCCGTAG
>PVJD01001637.1:40872-68372 GCA_004026545.1 Mormoops blainvillei
CCTTCTGGATTTTTGATGGTGGAATCTGCCACGTGCAGGAAGAGGAACTGACGCCCCGGTGCATGACACTGCGGCAGAAACCTTGAATTCTATGGTGGTTAATTTTGTATGTCAACTCACCTGGGCCACAAGGGGCCCCAACATTTGGCGAAACCTTATTTCTGGGAGCATTGGCAGGTTGTTTGGGATGAAATTAGCATCTGAATAGGTGGCCTGGGTTTCGAAGACTGCTCTCCCCAGGTGGGCGTCATCCAGTTAGGTGAAAAGGCGGAGGTAGGGGGACACCCTGCTGTCTGTCTGACCCCTAGAGCTAAGACATCAGTCTCCTCCACTCCCAGTCCTGGATTAGGACGGACACCGTCAAATGTCTGTACCTGAACTGGGTCCAAGCTGTCCCAAATCTTAACTTTTGGTTTTGTTTCTCTGAAGAACCTTGACTAATTAATTGCAGTTTCCAACCACTTCTTTTCAGACTTTCAGCTAATCCCATGATTTCAGCTTTGAACCTTATCCCATCTCCCCCTTCTTCGCAATCCTTAAAGCCTGCAAGAGATCAGACACTGTGGTTCTCTGCAGGGCAAATGAGTTTGTTTTATGTCTTTACCCCCTCTGCCAACCAACATTTTGGCTGTATATTTCTTCACTGAACAAAGTCATTTGCCTCTCCCTGCCAAGTACAGCTTCTAAAATTATGTTGAAATCTCTCTTCTGTCATTTTTTTTTTTGCTCACTTATTTAATATCATTTTTAATGTCTTTACCATCAATTTAATATATTTGGGGATAAGCAATCATTAGCCACAACTACAAAATATTTTCCCTCTGCTATCATCAGCAAGAATCTTCTTAAAGGAAAAAAAAATATTCTAAAGAAAGACCCAGATGGGCATTTGTTCAATTTCTAATAAAGCTAACATATTATTTTTAGTTACATATAAATATGTCATCTAAGCTATGCCAGTCACCAGGGCTTGAGTCATGGGGATGGTAACAGGCAAGAAAGTTGACACTATCTGCCCACCTACCTATAATTCTTCCTCAAATTCCTTAAGAATGAACTGCAATGTCACATCTTCCATGATAATTGTACGTAGAGTTTGGTATTTTTCTCTTTACACATTTCTTGAGCACTATAAACTTCTGCTTCAGTGTTTTTCATGTTGTTCTATAAACGTGTTTAGCATAATATCTCCCACTGTTGACTGGAAATGTCAAAACTGAGAACCATGCTTTTATGTCTTTGCGTTACTTTTGCCTCTGGCATTACTGTAGCCACAAGTGTGTTTGCAGAAAGAATAAATAAAGGTTTCTGGTGCTCCTTTCACTCGACCCTGTACTCCCTGTACAGCAGACACTCCTCTGGATAGGTGGGGAAACCTGCCGAGGGCCTCATTAATGAACAAGCATACCCCAGATAAGGTAGACACCTATCATGTTCGACGGAAGTTGTGCCTTAAGACGAAGGGGTATGATTTCGCCCTGAACAACTAAGAGTCCTATTACTTGGGTTTTTCGAATTACTTGAATTGCTCATCCCCAAATTAGTACAGGTGTTTTTTAACTCATTTTTTAAAAAGACATAGAAATTTTAATACATCATAAAAGAATCCTGCGGAATTGAAATATGTTACTATCTACTGATTATTTTAGTCAGTGTGTATGCAGGCGGGGTATGTACATGTGTGTTTGGGGGCTGTGCGTGTAGGTGACGGGTGACTCGTGAGGCTGGGGCAAACGCAGAAGAAAGGCAGAAGGAGGTTTACAGTTGTTTGAATGGAAAATATAATAATTAAAAATAAGAATACAAGTTCTTCGGGGGCTCACAACTGTAAACCTACTTTTGCCCCACCTTGTGTGATGTGAAAAATAGCCACATTTCTATCCCTACTCTCAACTGGATGTAGAGGAATGAATGATGTTACATCTTCTTATTAGTATTGTTACAATTGATAATTCTGAATTGAAAAGAGACTCGCTTTCAACTTACGGTCATTTGTCAACAACAAAAGCATATAGAAAAATGAACAGACTCTACCAAGAACCTGATGAAATTGGTAATGGTTATCCAAGCACTGTCTCCCCTATTTATTTTACAGCTATTTGTAGCCTTAGGGCAATCTGATATATGTGAGTCTAATATTTTCAAAGAGATTAAGTTAGAAGGGAGTCATTCTAATTAAAATTGTATTCTGTATCTCACAAAAGGATTCACTGAAGGACACATTTAAATTTAAAAAAAAAAAACCTCTTTCATGCTTTAAGCATTTGTTCACAGATTACTAAATAAAGAGAAGTAAAGCTAGGGACATCAAAGCTTAAATGGCATGGGATGTATCCGGTGAAGATCTACAAAATAACATCAAAAATTCGATTTACACGCATATTTATAGCAACTTATTCACTGAGATTGTCATGGCTGGGATAATACCTTTGATTTTGATTTTCACTGCTTACGACTGGTTCTTTAGATGGACAAAAAGTGTGTACCTGGAAGTGATGCTACGGATGGTGGGTGTTGGTATATCACCTGGAGTACCATCCGCAGTGGTGACTTGGGTTCTGTTGCTTTTCACACAAGCGTATTTTGTGCAGACTTCGACCTGCAAACAGTAGTTTAGAAAAGCGTAAATCCAACTATTTTCAAAATCCAGGCTACCCATAACTGAATCTCACTGCCCCTTATTCCATATGAATCTCTTAACTGCCTCTTGGGGTGAATGAAATACTAATTTTGGCTGGACTGCAGTGGGGCAAGCTCAGAATAGAGAGAAGCAATGGGCTTAGAACCACTGATTTAGGGTCTTGGCTGGTGATGTCCCTGTTTCCGACCATTCAGAAAGAGACTAACATAGTGATCTATCTGGAGGCCAGGTAAGCACTGCAAGAGGCCGAGCTGACAGTTTGCTAGTAAAATAAGGATCACCGTATACTGCTCTCGAGGTCTATGCCCAGGTAGTACAATAATGGTAGCTTCCGGAAGTGCTGACACTTTCCAACAAATGGCCTAAATCCTCATGTCTAATGAAAACATGACGCCCAGTCAAGCCTTCCAATATTCTGAGCTTTTGTGTATCCACTTATTCCAGCTGCACTGGTATTTTTACCCTAATCACATCAGAAATCACCATCCATCCCTTTAATTTTGCCACCTCATCTGAATAAAAACTGAAGAGGGTGGAATAACTAAAGATTAGACATTGGGTTCATCAAGCATCAGTAACACAAAAAGAACACATTCAGCAAGGGGAGGGAGGACAGAGCTGAAGGTATGAAAGGTTGCTGCTGGAGCATCTAGGAAATGGCATCGTTCTGTTCTCACTGAAAGGATAAACCAAAGGGGAACTGTTCCTCTGCCCATGCTAATGGGTTTCTGTTTATCTGTGCCACATAGTGTTTTGAGGTAATATTTAGTAGGTATTTAAACATGGTCAGGGTCCTGCCCTCTGAGTGTGTTCAATTAGACCCTAAATAACCTAAAAGCAGAGGAACTTAAAATACACTTGCTGGTAATAGAAATAAAGACAACAAGTCTTCGTACATATTAGGGAATATCTGACTTTGTGAATAATGAAACAACACAAAATCAACTCAACTGAGTGTATTATGTAAATAATACGTGCCAAATGTGACGATGGGCACTTGTACCAGTAATCATCTCATTGAGTCCTCAGGATTCCATTTTCATATGTTTACAAGTTGGGAGTCAGAGGAATCAGGGGACGGGACCAAGCCGGTCCGATCTGAGACACCTCCTTCGGGTTTCCACCTTCTCTCCCCGTCACCTACATGTAAAGTCTAACTTTAAACTCTAAACTACTGAGTGTATTTCAATGAATCTCCAGACATTTTTTTAAAATTTTGACTTCAGTCAAATAAATGTATCAATATTTTTCTCATCCTTACTAATTTAATATTTTAAGTCTCCATCTTTGGGGCACATTTCTGATGTTATAGATACATTGTATGACAGATGAACAAAACACAAATATAAAGATTTACATTAAAATATAAATAAAAAATTAAAATTAGTGTTCCCTTTAAAAAGAAATATATAAATGGATGCATTAAAAAAAAGTTGATATTTTTGTGCATCTAGATGTCTGCTTTAAAATAAAGGGCTACTATTTACAAAGGGTTGTTAGCATAGAGAATTTTAATTCTACAGTATTAACTTGGCAAGATTTATTGCAAATGAGTGATTTGCCAAAAGAATATTTTCATCATCTTCGTCACCATTGTTTTCCATATTATCATCATTCTCTTTTCTCCAGAGATTCATGTGTTTGCCCACAGCTCACAGATTTAATCCTGATCAATTTCCCTCCTCTTGCTCCCCTTCCCCTCCAAACAAATCATCTGTAACCAAGGTGGATGGTATCCACTTAGTGGCTTACCCCGGCATGTTTTATTTAACACACCCAAAGCTTAACTATCACAAAACAGCGTTCTAACCTGAATGTCATAGACAGTGAAGGGAGACAGGTCTCGGAGAATGGAAGGCCCAGGCTCGCTCATTCCGGTCTTGTAGGGCTTATTATTTACATACACAGAATAGTCGGTGACAACACCGTTTGGGTATGAAGGAGACATCCAGGTGACACGTGCAGCTGTACTGTTGACGATGACAACCTCTGGAGGAAGCATGCCCTGAGGCTCTAGAATTCAAGGAAGAAATGGGATAAACTCCAGCTGTCTCTGAAAAAGCACTTATTAAACTAAATGCAGATTAGTATTTGAGTTTCGCCAAGGGTTCGTTGCTTATCGGCTTTCCTCTGATGAAGTCATCAGAGGCTGTAGTCCTCTGAAAATTGGCTTATTATACTCTCAGTTAGAAATCATACGAATTGCTGGTAAAAAGCTTTCTACCACCAGCATAGTGCTAATCTTCAATACTATGTGAGCAGTGGGATATGATGATAAATTATTCACCCATCTGCACCACCAACACATATCTATTATTTGTCTCTTCTCCCATCCCTTCACTCTGCATCTCCCAGGGGGAAAAAAAAAAGGGGAAAGGAAAACTCACTCCTTAAGCAAAAAAATAAAACTCAAATACATTGAGGCTGGTGGAACGTGAAAAATCATTTGATGTTACTAGCTTGTAACTCTAGCAATATGAAGCAATAATGCAATATTGTCATTATGTAAATGATTTTGAATGTTGATTACCATAGGTAATGATGAAATCTAACATTAGAAAAAAAATCTTGCTTGGCGTTAAATTACACAATTATTCAAGCATGTTAGAAATAACTATGCAAAGACCTATTTTTATCTTAAGAACCCATCTTTACTAGTTGAAGAATTGTCCTTGTGATCCATTCTATTTTATAAACAAAAGGTGTCGACCTTTGGCACCGCAAAGGGAAATGGGTTCCACACTTAAAGTGCCCTGCTAATGACCTGGAACACTTGCTTGGGAGGTAATGATATTATAATGTTTATAATGAGACTTTATAAAGCCAAAAAGATTAGAAAGACCATTCCGAACTCATTTCAGATTCACAAGTTGCTTCTCTTGCTTCCTCCCCCTTGCTAACTGGCTCAGAAATGAGTCACAGGCAATTTTTCTCCGTGGCTGAACTTCCACCTACCATTTCTGGTGACTCAGGGAGGGCCCTTGCTGGGCCTGGCTGTCGTTTTGAAAAGCATACTGCTTCTGAGAGCAAATCTTAAAAAAAAAAAAAAAGTCTCTAAATGTCACCGTTTATTGATGTGAACTCGGCTCCAAACTAAGCATACACTGAAAACAGAGCAGGAACAAACTGGGCTAATATCCCATTATTAGAGCCTCGTGCTGCTGTCTCAATGGGACCACTTATTGATCTGCCACTTGATGACAGCAAGCACTTAAGCATTTTAGCCCTGACCCCCTTCCCTCCAACACCGGAAACTTTATAATGGAGGAATGACTGATCTCAACCTCAGCAAGAATCAATCAATTTCACTCGCATCCCTGAAGCCGAGCGTCCCGTGAAATCCGGACTCACCTCCATGGCAAGCAGTTGCGTACAGCACGTCACTGTTGATACTGTGGGCGCCATTGAAGGCGGAGATAAAAATCCGATACTCCGTGTTTGGATTTAAGTGGCCCACGACATGAGAGTTTACATCTGGGAGGAGTTTGAGAGATTCGTTTGAGGCAGCAGAACTCCAAAAAAGCATATAATATTCAACATCACCTTGTAGGTCTTGCAAAGCTGTTAACAATAAACACAGAGCACCATCAATGTGGCTGACCGAAAAGGGCCTCGGGAGGAAAAAAAAGACTGAATAAACTTTATCATTTGCTACTCCTAGAATGGGACAAAGAAAAGGTTATGGGGCCTTCTTTATGGTTTTAATTTTTTTTTTTAACAAAGTTGAGTTTTCTCCCCTTACCCATAATTTATTGCATAGAGTCTTACCTTTATAGGAAAATGAAACTCTTAAGTCCTTTAAGTATTTTACCTATGCTAGTTATAAGGATTCAACTAATCTTCAAAACTATGATATATTATTCAGAGTAAAATAAAAATATACAATGCAACGAACGGCTTCTGTTTATAAGCAACAACCCTAGAGAGGCATCTATGTTAATACAAATAAAGATCTGGCATTAGGATCCTTGACGCAGCTCCTAAAACTGGAGAGATTTTTTTAGCTTGCTAACAGAATCTGCTGAAAATGTCTCTAGGGCCATTCAGTAGGTTCTGTTGTGTATGCTGTGGCTGTAGCAATGCACATCATGCCCTCCTTGAAGATTCACTTGGGAGAACCCTAGGACAGTTTCTGAGTTTTTATCAAAGCTCACATCCTTTTCTCTTGGTTCATTGTATCTCTGTGACGCAGGCAAGCTCTTCAGAAAGCCAAAATCATTGACTCGCCCTCTCACAGTTATAACTAACTCATCAATTCCATAACCCCTAGCCTTTTAGGGGCCAGCCTGTTATTTTATTTTTCCTCTTCCACCCAGTTTCTCCAGTCTTGCCCTAAGTTCTGCTTCTCATTATCTTCCTATAGTAAAGTTTTAAAAAGAAAACACAGAACAGCCATATCTTCTTAGGCAGGAAGTCGTAGACTGCCTCTACTTACATTAATAGTATTTTTAATGACCTTAAGCAGTAACTCTTGCCTTGGTTTGTATCGGAGTTGGGAGGGGGTGTGTTGGTTTACAAGCCTCCTGAAATTGTACGTGTCAAAACAGTTTAACGGCACTCATCAAACACTGGGAGGAAACGGTGGATTTTCTCTTCATGGTTATTGAAACGTAGTTTCTCTAATGTGTGGGCTCCGAAGGCCACATAAAAGCTTTTTTTTTTAAGAACCCCCTTTCATGAAGAGCCCCTAAACATACAATTGCTTTGACCTTGTCTCTAGCAACAGTTAAGAAAGATTTCGTATGCCAGGATAGTTGACAGAGTTTATAATAAGAAATCTTTAGCAACTTATTTGGAAGACTCTGGTGACCGAGACTTCTTTTTTTTCACTCTGATGTCACAAAATGTAAGAACCTTTGATAATGAGGTCCTTATTGTGCATGGGCAGGAAAGAGCTATTCACGTCCATTAATATTTTCCCAAATGGTAACATTAGTCAAGTACAGAGAAGCCCCTTATGTTATGAGAGTGAAAGTTCTGTCATTAGAACTATCTTCTGTTGGCTTTCAGCAATAGCACTCTATTTGTGGCCGCTGAGATTTAATGGAAAATCTACTAGATTTGAAGTTCATGTTGTATTTTCATTTAAGTGAGCACCCTGGTTAGAAGTTCAAGCCCTAAAGATATAATATTAATGAATTGCTTTCAAATTCTATTCACAAATATAAGTGGATTTTACCTCAGTTATTAAATGTGTCTGGTATCTCCTTTATCAAGTTCCAATTAATGTGCCTATACATGAACAGGGGGTAGCAAAAGCAGGTTGACAGCTGTGAGTACATGAAACAGAGTTTATTCTTGCATTATGATTTATTAATTATTGTATTATTGTCCATTAGAATAACTGTAAACCTACTTTTGCCAAACCATGGATATTGAAAATATTGCTCAATATTAACACCGTAAATTCAACATAAGCAAATACCTGGATGAAATTCTTACTGTCCACTCTAAGCCACACACCTGGTCACACATTTTGGGTGGTGATCTCCATATATTGGTCAGAAATGTGGTCTTAACTTTAGCAAATTCTCTCATATAAAACAGATCCCTCTCCTTTGTAATGGATTCCCAAATAATTTAAAACAGTTGTTAGATTAGCTAGTTGAAAGTTTTCTTGCGAAAGCAACTAGATTATGCTCCTTACGCACTGTTGGATCATTTTTGGAGATTAGCATCAATATTAATTATATCCTCTAGATCTTTTTCATCTAGATCAGGGGTCAGCGAAACAGAGTCCATAAACAAAATTTGGCCTGCAGGCCAAATCTGACCTGCCACCTGTTTTTATGTAACCTGTGAGCTAAGAATGTCTATTAAATTTTTAAATGGCTAGGAGAAAAAAATGAAAGAAAAGTCATTTGTGATACATATAATTATATGAAAATCAAATCTCAGAGTCCATAATAAAGTTGTATTGAAACACAGCCAATCTTACACAGCCTGCAAAACCTGAAGTCTTCACTCTTTGGCCTTTCACAAAACGTTTGTGGTCCTCACTTAGAGCAATCATGGCAAACCGCCTCCATTCAACAAGCCCTCCTAACTGATTTGTCTAGGGTTGAAGTTTCACAGTCCCATTGGGAGGTAATTTTATTTAAATGTAAAGACCCAAAGGGGTCCCATGAAGGTTATTTTATGATAGAAGTATCTACCTTGCCCATAGGTCCTTGAATTAAGAATCCAACTTTCCATGTTCCGCGGTGCAGAGCTCTGTGATGTCAACAAAGTAGTTTTGGAAAATCTGTGCATATCAAAACTACTTGCAAAACTATGTCCTGTTTTTTAAATTAGAAATGGCTTCTTGATTTTTTTCCCCTTTTGTAAAGCTGCTGTTGAAAGCACTGTGGACATTTTAGAGCTAGAGTACTTCACAACAGGACCAAATGATTACTAAGTGCTAAATAAGGATTATTCCGTTTAACCCTCATCACAATGTTTGAAGGCAGCCAGCACTGTTATCCCCATATTTCGGCTTAGGAAGCTAGGATTCAGTGAGACTGAGTGGCTTTTTTTTAGGTCACAGGGCTAGAAAATACTGGAGCTGGTATTCAAGCTTAAGTTTCCCTGATCCCAAATCCTATTACTTAAGTCATTCCTTCGCATGGCTTCATCGAGTTTTGTCATTTTTCTAGTTGGGAGAATTTGAAACAGTGAGAATGGGCAGAATCACCAACAGGAGAGTTGGACTGTGAAAGAATACGCAAGAAAGAACTTTGAGAAAAATCTGTATTTAGGAGATGAGGAGGAGGGGTGGTCGGTGAGACAGGAGGTGTCATTTATAGTGACCACAGCCACAGAGACACAGACCAGGATGGTCAGACCAGGGAACAAAGCCTTGGATTGGGTCATTAGGTGATGACACCTTCACTAGGACCAGATCAGTGAAGTATAAGGGAAGGGGATGCAGTTTTAGCAGGCACACGAGTGACCAGGAGGGAAGCCCGTGGGAAAGGCCAATGCGGTCTATTTGCTTTGATAAGTCAAGTGATGGGAAGAAGAACAGAGGGAGAAGGTGAGCCAATCATGGAGGGCTCATTCCAGAAGCAATTATTCCAGATTTGTAATTATTTAGATGTATCATTCCCCTGAACGAGATCAATTCAGACAGACTCAGAAATTCTTCTGGCTACAAAATCTAGTGGCTTCTGACTGAGAAATCAAGGTGAGGCCGAGGCTTCTGTGTGACTTTAAACTTACTCTTTGAGGATGACACCTTCATATTTTGTGACTCTCCAGAAAGTTTGCTGAGATATTACAATGCAAGAGTCATGTCGTTAATCTTGGCATTTCCAGGGGCCAGCACCAAAAGGTCCTACATAAATGTCTGTGGAAGGGATAAGGAAAGGGAAGGGAGGGAGGAAGGTAGAAGAGAAAGAAGGAAGGAGGGAGGGTGGGAGGGAGAGGAGGGAGAGGAGGGAGAGAGGCCAACCAGGAGGATTATGTGACCTGGGCCATGAACAGCTCCGGGGTGAGCCCCTGGTATGCGCACTTTGCCTCAGTGACTTCCCATGGCCTCTTTCTCAATCATACTTCACCCTCATTACCTCTGGGGTTTTCTTGCTCTTTTTTGGCCATCACGGACCCTGTTAGTGAGGTAGCCCCCAAAGAGGACAGCCACATCCTCACGGGCATTTGCTTACTTCACTGTTTATTTTAGAATGAGCAGTCAAAATGGGAAAGACCTTATTAAATCACTCTTGACCAAGAGCTCATATCTGTTAAGGCTAAAAGCACGAGAAATAGCTGTCAGTTGGATGCCCGAGCTCCTCATCCGCATTTGGGAAGAGCTACTCACTGTGATCTGGGGTAAGCTGCTCAGTACTCATTTCTGCCCCACCCCGGGGCTCTTCTGAGAATTGCATGAGTAATTCAAGTTCAGGTGCTTCTGTATCTCTTTTTACCATAACGTGATCCTTTTCAGTACAAAAATTTACCGTTGTGGTTTTTAATTTAGGCTGACATATTTTCCTTTATTAGCTAAAGCGGGAATAAGAGCCTCGCCTCCCTCTAGGGATCAGGAAGATGGGGAGTGCATGGCCCGTCTGAAGGGGTGGCCACCACACAGCGCCAGCTGATGTTGTCCCTGCAGAGATTGGCACAGTTTTACCCGGTGATTTAAATTTGCACATCAATGCAAAAAAATCATCATCTTTATGTGAAATCTGATTTCTAAAATGTTGGCAAAAGATCATTCTGCCAACTATGGTGAACGAAACAGTGGACGGAGAACAGGGAGAATCAAGGTAACCTACGTGCTGACAGCTGCACCATTTGCGCTAAAATGAACTGAAGGAATTCAGGGGTGCTTTTGCTTCACATGACACTGCCTAGTGATACAGAAGTTTCAAACTTTCACTTGTAAAATGTTCAGTAACTTATTCCTGTGATTAACCTGAGACTGGTAAACACAGACGGAAATATTTTGCCTCCAAAATGGTATGTACCTAGGAAGGGTGGCAGTTAAGAAATATGTTTTAATAAATTCATTATATGGTATTTTTGAAAGGCAATTTTTGGTAAGTAAATATACATTTCTTCAGATGACTTTAATCTACAGTTTTGTGCCTTTTGGCATATTAGGCAATGTGCCCATGGTGCCCTACAAATCAAGAAAACAACTACTGAAATAGCAAGAACTAGGTGGCCCTTTCAGACAGCAGTGACTAGTTAATTTACTTAGATAGCAGGCTGCAAGAGGGGGGAAAGGATGGTGCAACGAGCTTGTGCACCGCTGACCCGCTTCTAAGACTTAACCTTTGTGCTCACAAACAGTTATCTGAAAAATTCCTAAGGTATGAATGGAAATAACAGCAGATCGCATTACCTACATCCCGAAGGTCAGAGGTGCAGATTACCACGGTAATGAAACTTCAGTGAGCTGCTTCAGATCTATTAGGTTTGTCAGTTTTTATAAGCACGCTTTCTTCAGGCGTGCAATTATACCATAGAGGACGTATACGGGTGAAAATTCAGTGGCAGGGTTTGAACAGAAGCATTCAAATGTCAGCGAAGGGGAGGGCGTCTGCCCTCATGAAGAGGCTTTTAGGATGGATCAGGAGGTGAGAGCGAAAGTAGAGAGGAAGAGGGAGATGAGTGAAAATATATTACACTGTGCACAAAATCCACCTCCAGATAAAAACTTTGTTTTTTTCCAGAAGTGTCTTAGAGGATAATCATAAGCATCAATTAACCGGTATTCTTCCATTCAAATGGTTTAAGAGATTCCCAACACAAGTGACACCGATCATTTAGAAACGTGCAACCTTATAAAAACCCTGGAGTGACTGTCTCTTGTGAAAATGAGTTATTTAGAGACAATGTCGATCAACATAACCGGTACTAATTTTAATTTACAATTAACGTCACCTAATACTGGTTTTAATTCACAGTTGATATTAACATAACATTGAGGCGAATTCACTCAGATGTTCTCAAGTGAAACAGAGAGCACTTCTCTTCTCAGGCTGTAAAGGGGCTCAAGCCTGGGTCAGAATCCCAACCAGGAGTGATTTTACATCTTCTTCTATAACAGCCGATGATTACTCGAGTAGGCACAGTTTTCTTGTATTAAATATACATTTTCATTGGGCCTTTCCAAGTCAGATATATCTCAACATCTGGTAATATCCTAGCAAATTTTGATTCCATTATTTGCCAGATCTGAAGTCATGCTTATAAGAATGCAATGCGTATTTCTGCGACAGATTCAGTGTTGTTTTTTTCTGATGGTGCTAATGGATCACTATGAATTAACAGGTCAGCTGTTAAATGCTACTCTACTGACCAAGTGGATCTGAAATTGTAGTTTCTAAAGTTACAGGGAAAGGTCAGATCCATCTGCAAACTTTCCTAACGCCTGTGAAGTGGAGCTCTGCATGGGGCCGGGCTGCACCCTGCATTATGGAATCGTGCCCAGTTGGTGGCCAGCCTTCCCTCTTTCCTCTCTCCAGCTAGGACTCTGTCTCTAACCGGTGCTGATGATGATTCACATTACTGTGAGCCTAGCAAAAACGGTTCTTGCTAATATGTGAAGAGTGACGAGATGGGGTTGAGTTCTCTACGGGAAAGTGCACAAGTTAAAACATGTGCATTTCCATCACCACTGGCTGGGATGACAGAAACTACATTCCCAGCCCAAGAGGGACAGAGGAAGGGAGAGAAGGCCCGAGAAAGATGGAGAAAGGGGAGAGGCAGTTGGCCTCCAGAGAACAGTATAGGGACCTCAGCTTTCTGTTGTTTTGGTTTTTTAACATATCCATTTTAAATCATTTTGGTACTAATATGGTAAGAGGAAATAAAGACATGAGAAACTTCCTTACTTGGTTTATCCCATCGCACGTCTATGGAAGTGTGGTTAAGGACAATTACAGAGATGTTGGCTCCTCTCTGTGGGACACCCGCTAACGTCGTCACCGTCACTTCATGGCTTGGCGTAAAACCCACGCTGTTGTGGACAAAGACCTTATATGCGTACGTTGTGAACCTAAAAGGTTTTTTTCAAAAGACACAAATTAATTTCTCTTTTACGAGAAACCTAATACACAATTTCCTTGTTCCTGATACAAGACCCGCCCCGCAACAAAATACACAATTTTCTTTTTCGCCTTACAAAATATATTATCTTCTTTTTCTACATGCGAAAAACCGTATCATTATTTTTGTCACTCTCGGTCCTTTACCAAGTGCCAGAAACCTGTTTGATTAGGGATGCCAGACAGAGGCTGCTACTGAACACCAGCGTGGTTCATCGTGGTTCATCGTCTTCCCGTTCCCGCTGTTTTGAGGAGTAGCAAGGATTACAGCGCCATGCAAGATGCAATTACAAACCTGGCGGCCTGCCAGCTTTCTATCTGAATTTGATCCAGAGAGTTGCATGCTCTTCTTTTGGGAAACCCATCCATTTCCAAGTATCAGAATCTCTCATCACCATTTTCCTCCTGTACCTACTCTTCTTTCCCACTGGCAGACAGATAAACCCTTCAATTTAATTGTAACTGTGACCAAAGTCAACAACATTGCCCTGCTGAGAGTTTTGCTACAGCGAGCTACTTTTTGCCTTTGTGTGAAGATATTTACTTGAGTTAATACAGTGGGAACTGAATCTTGCTTTGCAGGAGGAGGAAACCTGACGTCATGGTGAGGACTTCCCAGGTCATGTATTAAACTGACGATAGAGTAAAGCCACCAATTCCTCAACCCCTTCAACCTTTTCAGGCAGAACACTAGCAGGTTTTCTTTCTGTTTGATTCAAAACTGCTTGGGCAGGAAAATGGGATTTAGAGAAACATTCAGGCTCTGACAGGACAATAACTTAGACCAAGAAATTTTCTTAAACACACTATACAGTGCATAGCCATGCCTGGGTAGCATGCAGTACTCAGAGCAAACTCTGGCTTCTTATCATCGTCACGTAATTTGAGTTTACTAGATCATCAAAGGCACCTCACGTCCAATTCAGGGTCCACGGAATTTGTCTCAATAAGTCGCAACTTATTAATCATGGCAAGGGGAGGATGCCATTTGCAGGACTGTGCTAAATAATTTAACGAAAGTTATGTCAGGATTCTCACAGCACTTGGCTAGCACCTACAGAGGAGTCTGTTTGCCTTACCTCGATTCTCACTCATGGCCCAAGGAGACTTGGCAAGGCTCAGCCTCGGCCACCTTTCGGGGTGCTCCTCTGCCGCTGTAGCTGACAGTAAGAACGCAGTGATTGCCTTGAAGCAATTTCTCTACTTCCCCCAAGTGCGCACTGGCATCAGATCTATACCTCTCTGCTTTATCTCTCTTTGAGTCTTTCTCTTCTTTCTTTCTTTCTGCTTTGTATTCTGTAGTGGGTTGAACTGTGCTCCACCACCACCAAAACGAAGGATATGTTCAAGTCCTAACTCCCGGTACCTGCTGATGTGACCTTATTTGAAAATAAGGCCTTTGCAGGTGTAATCCAGTTAAAATGAAGTCATATGGGATTTGGGAGATGGACTGATGTCTTTATGAGAGAAAGGAGACAGAAATTTTGATACAAAGAGAAACAAACAGGGAAAAGATGGTCACATGAAATGAGGGGCAGAAATTAGCTATTCTGCCACAAGCCAAGAGGGAAAAGTTTTTCTTCAGAGCCTATAGAGGGGACATGGTCCAGACAACACCTTGATTTTGGACTTCTGGGCTCCAGGACTGTGGGAAACTAAATTTCTTGGAAGTCACCCAGTTTATTTGCAGCACCCCTAGGAGAGCAATACATATTCTTTTTAGCAAGTGCTAAGTAGTCTGCATGACCAGACAACTGAGGGGTAGCAGTAACAGAGTTTCCTGAGTACTTACTATGTGTCAGAAAGTTTCTACATGTATCGACTCATTAGTTCCTCGCAATTACCTGATAGTTGGAAGGTCCGTTCAGGACTCCTAGGCTATGATAATACCTATTTTGAAAATGAGGAAAATAAGGCTCCAAGAGTTAAATACTTGGTCTAAGTCTTCAGGGTAGCGGGTGGGAGAGTTCGGATTCACACCCAGATGGTCTGATCCCAGAGTCTGCTCTTTTACCCATGAAGCTCTGTGGTGACCACAAAGATGATGGTGTTGCCCTCAGCACTAGTAATACCCATAAGGACAACCTGCTCTCTCCCTACTTGGATGACGTCATAGCCCTGGGGCTTGAACTTGAGTTATTTTTCTAGCCGAGGGGATAGATTTTTGCTTACACATCCAAACGGTCTCGCCAAATTTCCTCTGTAACCACTAGTATGAATTTGAAGGATGGTGAATCGGAGTTAAGAGGGTAGCAAGTCTGTGACAATCGAATGAAACGAAGCTAATGGCTCACATGGGAATTGAACCAGCGACCTTGGCTTCATTAGCTCTCTCCCTGAGTAAAATACTTTTAATTGTGTTTTACTCTACAACATGGCTTAAGAGAAGTTTAGCTAGAGTCTGGGTACTTAATCTCCTACAAAATTTGGATTTTTCTTCCACATACCTGATACCATATATTAAGCACTCTTTATGGTTTTGAAGTGATGCCATTTTTGTAGCTCTTTTCTGTAAGTGGAATTAGTAACATCAGATGGCACTAAATTGGCAAATTGTAAATAAATTCTGTAAGTCCTTAGTTCTTCCCATGATACACTGAGCCATTTCATCGGAATTTAGGAATGGTGGAAACGCACAATTCATGTCTCCATAGAAGAAATGTGGGACACATAGATACATGTCATTGAAATGTTTGTTTTCAAAGCAGGATTAAAATTTTAGAGAGATGGCTTTAGAGTTTATCTGCTTTGAATAATAAAATATCTGCTACATTTTACAGGTAAGAAAACTCAGGCCCCGAGAAGCTGGCTTTTGCCTGAGGACACACCACTAGTTGAGGTGACTGAGTGGGCCTCTGATTTCCTCACTTCCAATATTAAATTCCTGCCAGCGTTCATGAATTTATTTAAGTGAGAAATCAGTGGCATCCGCCTTGATGCCATGCATCTTTTGCATTTTCTTTAACTTTCTTGGTTAACATTTTAATAAAATAAGTTATTGAATCCTCTTAAATAAAGTACTTTAATGCTGTTTTCACTGTATCTGAAACCTAATCTTCATGTAAATGTATGTACACCTATGACGATGTGTGTTGGCCTGTATTTCACCGCTTCATGTTAAAAAAGAATGTATTCGTGTACTTACAATGCTTTTAAATTCACTCTAGGTATAGTGTAATTTTTTAGATGGACTTAGATGTTGATTATTGATAGGAAATGGGGCTTTCCATTCAGTTAATAATAAAAGCATATTTTTAAAAGAAGCCTAGATTAATTGACTTCATATACTCATGCAAAACTTATGTACATCCGTTTCTTCTTGAAAGACTAATTGTGTTCCCTTGGCTTGTCTTGAAAACTGGACCATCCCAAACCTTGGAGGACACAGGTTTTGAAATCTGAAAAGTGAATTAACCGCTGTATCGAGTCTACATCGTAACTAGTAAAACCAATTGCTAGAAGGTCCGTTCAGGACTCCTAGGCTGTTGCAGCAGTTATTGTGCACAAATTAATTACTGATTAATTTGTTTGAGGCCACCCTGAAGTCCCTTCCTTTACCAACACACAGAAAATGGTAAACTTGGTTGTGTTATAAACGTGACTATGGTATTTTTCCTTGTGAGAGATAATATATGTTAAAATCTTATTTATGGAAGGATACTCATTTCAAGGTTCAGTTGTTATTACTCAAATGATTTAGAAAACTAGGTTCTGTTTAGATGAAGTTTTTAATCTGTTTACTTACTGAGGAGATAATTTTATAACAAATGAATATTTCATAGTTACTAAAATGGTCAATCTCATAACTTGCAGGTTACATGTAATTTGATAAATTAGTGACACGAACATACTCGTCCAACAGAGAAATGATTCCTATCAAAACTCAGGAAGTTGTTTATTTTACAAATTATACTGTTCTCTCATGTTTGATACATCATCACTTTTTTCATTCATTTAAAAATTTTGTATTGGACACTAAGAACATTCTCAATGCTAAGCATTACCATGTGGGCTAGGTACTGATGACAGGTGGAATTCTGTCCAGCGAAGACATCTGTCCAGCAGGACGCCTTGTTTCAGGGCAAAATGTGTGAAGGCACGTATCTTAAAAGAGTCTGAAGTGTGTTTCAGAACCAATACTATTCCTCCGTGCGGCCACAGACTGCCTCAGGTTATTTTCATCAGAATTAAAAATGTGTCAGCTTTATTGATGTCCTCACGGAATTCTCGTGTCAATATTGTCACCGGTATAAATCATGCTTTGGAAGATGCAGGCCATTCAGCTTGCGTCCCGACACCTGCAGGAACCCACGCGTGCACGGGCACGCCACCACACACGCAGGATGCGGGGGGCCTGTGAGGGCGCCTCACAGCCTCCCGTCCTTTGTGGGGACGGATGAAGAAGCAAACACGTAAACATGCAGCACTCCTTCCACTGCATAAATCTGCAATGACCTCGATTTTGCATGGTTGGTATCTACCTTTTCTTCACGCAACTAAAAATGCCACTGAAGGTTTTCACCTTTGACACTGAAGGGTGATGCTTATCACCCTTCGAAGTTTTTACAGTACGGTAACTGTTTAGATTGTGACTGCCAGGTGCAGGTGTCACATTACTGTGGCTCTCTATACTTAGGCTACCAGACTGTCACACCGAAAAAAGTTTGGCTGCAATTTCCATCATTGTTCTACTACATCATCAACATTAGAAACGCAGAGAAGCTAGATTTTGTTCTGGGAAAAAACATTAGGGAAAAAATCTACGACAACAACGCATCCTTGCCTATGTAGAGGCTCATTTTTCACAAGGTAAGGTTTCACAAGATGACACTTCGGAAAGGAGGGCATGGCGTCAATTTAGAGCGATAAAAAAAAAAATCCCCATGGAGAAGGGCACTGAGATGCCACTAACTTACTTTAAATGTGAAGTACATGCATTTTTGCTTCTTTTGAAGTAAGCTCGTTGCTCAGGGATGGCACACCGATACTGACAGAAGTTGGCTTTCATTCCTAAACCCGACTTTAACTCACATTTTGATATTAAGGAAGAAACTCACAAGGTTTGCCTCACATTGCTAGTTGGGGAGCAAGGTATTCCTTCCTGTCACCCTCCATATGTACAAAGTCAAATGTTTTACTCCAGAGCTGCAACTTAAATGCACTTACGCTATGGAAACGTGTGTCAGGGAGCTGACCCAGTGTTTCCATAGTAGAGTGGCAGGAAATGTCATCTGGGCACATTTAATCTCATTACTGAGGAGGAAAACCAAACATATATTCTTTTGAGTATCCCCACCCTCACCAAAACTATATCCTCTTTCAGGGCTTGAAACATTTCACTTTAGTAGGTTTAAAAAAAAATAGAATTGTTAGTAATATTTAAACTTAGATTCCAGAGTATATTTAGTTTAAGTATTTAATTTTAAAACAATCAAGTCCAACCATTCTTTGAAAGTAAGATGAATATTTGTAAACTCTGAATACAGTGGACCCTTGAACGACATGGGTTTTAACTGTGAGGTTCTTTCTACACGTGGGTTTGTTTCACCTTGTAAATAACATGTGTGTTAGATAATACACATAACATATAAAATATGTGTTCATTAACTTTATGTTGTCAGTATTTTCCTTATGGTTTTCATAACATTTTTCTCTGGTTTACCGTAAGATTACAGTATATAATACATATAACATGTATGTTATATAATATAAATAACATATAAAATGTGTTAAGTTAATGTTTTCAGTAAGTCTTTCTTTCTGTCAACAACAGGCTATTAGCAAGTTTTGGGGGAGTCAAAAGTTGTATGTGGACTTGTGACTGTGCAGAGGGTGGGTGGTACCCTTAACTACCACATTGTTCAAGAGTCAACTGTACTTTCATTTAAAGATAATTCAATTGGTGGATTCTTGAGCAGTAAAATGGAACTTTCTTTTCAGACTGTCACTGCACAAGAAAGGCTTTCGGGAATTGATAAACAACTGAAAGGAATAGAAATCAGACAACGCCTCCCTTTATAAACTTAATGGCAGCTAAGTTATTATAATCTTCAATATTTTCCAAGATAGAAAGAAGACCCTGTCATTTCGTATACCCTGTTTTTCCTTTGTCAAATCCAGAACAGAAAGGAGGACATGCCCTTACTGGGTTCTTAGGGGTTTTATCTGATCACTTCTGAACCAAGGTGCCCTGGGTGCTGAAAACCATCACCAGGGCACTGAGGCTGAAACTGAAGGAAGTCACTGCTCTCTTGTTAACCCACGTTTGCCTCTCCACAGCAGATGACAACTGGGCAGTCACCAGATTTTCCAAGCCATGAAAATGTCAGGACACCCAAAGTTATGGTTCCCCTAACAACCGTAACTTGGCCACTTCGCACAGAATTATGAAGGCAGAGAAGTCAGACACTGACGAGTGGCATAACCCTATAGCGATACTGTGTCTACGCACACAGAGCAAAATTCAACAATGAGGCGATTAGCTGTGTGAGTCAGGCAAAACCAACCCTCACCGAAGATAATATCAGGATAACAGTGTTTTTCTTTAAGTTATCTGAATAATCAGTTCACTATTCCGCTTTGTACATGGAGATATAAAGGAGCAAAAGGAACGACTACAAGGCTTTGAATTCCAGAGTACATTAACGTTTTTAGATTAAATTGGTGTGATTCTATATATCATAAACATATAGCTAACAAAGTTAGACCACGGGGTCAGGGATATTGACTTCAATTTATATGTAGTCTCAGAAATACATTCATAAAGGGATGTCCAGTGAATCTTAACTTAATATTACTTTTTACGGCAGGAGGAGTGCCAGTCTGAAAACCGATTCTGGATGTAGCCATGGTAATATGGGGTCAAGACGGGAAGAAACACTGCCAAGTTCCCTTCCCGTCTAGGCAAGTTAGGAAGAAACTAAGGAATGGTGGGAGTGTGGGGAAAATAGGAAATTACATATTCCTCCTAGAGGCATCTGAATTCCAGCACTCATCCTCACCCCCCAACCCTCCACCCGCTAGTTAAGGAGCTGCAGTGCACGTGCAAAGAAAAGTGACCTGAGCGATTGGAGAGGCTGCTACCCGGTAGCCAGAAGGGGCGTGAGCTCTGGCGGCTGCGGGCGGTCAATGTTGGGAACAAGGGCAACTACCAAACCAGGTCACTTCTTAATGGAAAAACTGGCGCAACGCATAGCGCCCTCCAGTGGACCAATTCCCAGGTTGCTCTCAGAACTGTCGGAGAAACCTGCCCCTACCTCTGACTTGGGCAGAAGGGACCCCCAGCTTTTTTGGATATACAAAGGGTACAGGGCTAGAAAAAACCTCTGCACAATATGAAGACTCACATCATTTATTCTGAATATTAAAAAGAAATGCATACTGTTTTTTTAATCATCACAAGTTGGTTATATGGGTTGTAGTAGTCATTTAAAAAAAAAATTTTGCTAGTCCTAGCAGGGGGAAAAAAACCCCCCAAAACCCTCTGTATTTGGCAGTAGGGGGCTCATCAAAATATCACCTCAGCACATTCATATATGTACACCTCCTTTCTAGAAGCAGCTGTCATCCCTATGTTGGTGGCAACTTGTGTTTCGATTTAATTTGCGCAGGTTTAACTTTATTTGTTTCCTTCCATCTTAGATTTGGGTTTTTCATTAAAAATCCTTAGAGGCATCACTAAAAAATCCCATAGTAAAATTTTGGCCTTGGTCCTAATCTTTAATAAGTTTTCACTTCTTCTATGAAGAAAGAGCATTAGCTTTCTGAGAGTTATTCTGTTTTTCTGCCAAACAGCTGATGGTTGAAAATCAGGCTCAGTACTGTTAACCAGCGAAGGTCTCTTTATTTTGGAGACTGCTACACTGAAAGACGCAGAGCTCACAGATCACAGGCATCTACTTTTCCACTTGAGTTCCTCAGGCAGTGTGTTGGTGACTGCGGGTGGCAGCAACTGACACGGACGTGTGTGCACGTGCGGCGCTCCCCTCGAGACAGAGAGTGCTCTTAGGGGGGCGCTGTGCTCCGTCCACCGACTGCCCCTCACAGCGCCTCCGGGCACGCAGTCAGCAAAAACAAAAGTGGTGACGTGAATTTCTTCCACTCAAGTGATCCTTATAAGTGATGCCAGATTAAGTGACTAGGGAACTGAAAATAGTGGAGAACAGTCTAATGATCATGATAATTTAGGGTGAACAAAAAGGAATGCTAATTGGCCATCGCTGACTTACAAAAATGGCAGTTTCACGCGGCGCACCCCATTGCTTCATTAGACTTACGGGCTGCCTCCCTCCAAGGACTTTAAAGTATCTGTCATGTTCTCCCACTGCAAGCCTCTTACCATGAACAGGGAGTTTTCTGAAGCTTTACCCATTCCCCAAAGATAACAGCACTTCAATTAATATTCCTAAGGCATAGAGGAATTCAACAGCCAACCCCTTACTCGGTTAGTTATGCTAGTCTTCCATTACAACAGCTATCCAAGGGCCCGTACTGGGCCAGGAACTGCACTAGGGACTGAGAATCCGGAAGTCATGACGACAGAGCCCTGGTTCATGGTGCACGTGACAATTCAATGGGGCTAGACAAGTAGCCAGGCCAGGACATTACAACGATGACAGCAATATGGGAGGTGGCATTAAAAGGGCAGTTGATTCAGACTAGGAAGAAAAAGAGCAGGGAAGCCCGACAGGAAACTTCTAGTCTAAGCCCGAAGGACGACCAGTCAGAAGGGGAGAGATGACAGCTGTGGGAGCAGCTGGGTGAGCAAGGGGTGCGTGTTACAGGTGCCGGAAGGAACACTACTGTGGCTCGGACACGGGGACCAAGAGAAGAAGGGGCGGGAGACAAGGCCAGAGCTGTGAACAGTATTCAGAGCGGAGCTAGTTGGAGGTGAGGCTACAGAAATACCCTGACGGAATGGCTGTCAGAAGCGTTTTCATAAAATAATACGGGTGGCGCTCTGAAACTCGGTTACGTGGCTGGGGCTCAGGAATGAATGGAAGTCACCGAATCCCATCCAATCTCCTCAGAGAAATTAAGCGACTTATCTACGGTCACAAAGCCAGTTCTCTAGCAGAGGATGAAACAGCACCGCACTTCCTAGCTTGCCCATGCAACGCTCTTCTGGGATTGCCTGTTTGCTGGTTCCTCCGTTTCTTTGAACTGCAGGCTGACTTCCTTCAAATGCCAACCAAGCATGTTAACTACCACATGATTTTTGCAGACTGTATCAATCACTTATAACAATTATTTCCCATAGATAGCCAGCATTTTACAAGTATTCAGTATTTCCCCAGTTTTATACCTGTTCAAGATTTCCAAATTTCTCTAGTGAGTTTTCATGTCTCTCTAGAACTGTAACAGAGGCAGTAAGTTAAGTCTCACACATCTACAAGTTTGAGTTCAAAGGCTTATTTGAACATGGCAAACATTAAACACACTGTTTCAGCTTGGTGATTAACGCCACAGATAATAACCAAACATGTTTTCTTGCATAACTGATAACATGCTCACACAATGAAGACACTATGTTACTTTGAACTATTCAATATGCCCCGAACTAAATGCCAGCATTTTTTTTATAGTTTTTGTAATCTCACCTGCTAAGACCCTTATCTTCATAAAACCACTGAGTTCCTGAATAAATATTGTGCCACAGATTTAAATCTTCTGGGGGATTTGATGCAAGTGGTTGCTGGGTTTTGCGTCTCAGAAGCTCGTATCTAAAGCAAACGACAAGCAGAAACACCGGGATAATCTCCACTAATGTTATTACCACAATTCAGGTGGCTTCGTGGGATGAGTATGTGATGTGTAAATGGAAAGGAAACATCTTAATTTATGATCACAATGCTTTTTTCCCCAGATTACTAGTTTATCCTGACTCAAGTTTCAACCATTCAATTATTTTGAAACCATCAGCTATATCCACATTTTCCTGCTATCGGCGAGAATGGTAGCATTTTAGATCTCTTGCATGTCAGGCTCGCCGACACTTTACTGCCAGTTCCACCCAAAGTGGAAACAGGAAATGCTTATAAAGTCAGCGACTGTCTGAGGCTTCGACCGTCAGTACTGTGTGAACAATGGTGACACTGTCAACGCCACAGTCTTGGTTGAGGATCAGGTTTAGGCTGTTATAAAGCCGTTCCAGAATCACAACTCTTTTCATTCTTATCTGTATCCCTGGCCGCATTCTTTACAAAGTTTCCAGATAATAATGACATGCCCAGGAATTATTTGTTAGTTTTGGTATTTTGAGACCTATTTGTGCAAATGTATCATTTAGAGTATATATCTAGTTTTCCTAAGATATAATAAAAATACACTTTGAAAATCAAGGGGAGGATCATGACAAGAATAGTGGTTCTTTCAGGGGGTTTTAGTTCTTCATAAAGCTATGATATTTCTACCTTGATGAACGTGTATGGTTCTATTTATGTCAAGATACACAATGTGAAATTGTATAGAATTTTGAGTATAAAACACTCAATAAGGAATTAATTCTAGGTTCACACATGAGTAAAAGCTTCCTTCCTTCCTTCCTTCCTGGGGAGATAAGACTATAGCAAAATCCAGAAGCACAGTCACTTTTTCTCTTACCTTAAATTGGGTCCATTTGGCCTCGACGGTGGCTGCCAGGAAATCCCAACAAAGGATTCACTCAGCGGGACCGCAGACAACGGGTGGACCTCCTGAGGCCGGCTGGGCTGGGTGGTGACGCTGGTGGGCAAGCTCTCCGTGCATCCTCCTAGATACCCGTCACCCCCAGTGCAAGCCACGATGGTGACAGAATAATTTGTGAAAGGAATCAGGTGGGTGATTACTTGACTTAACACCGAGAGAGTAACACTGGTTACTGTGATGTGAGGGTCCGGCATACGGATCTCGTAGCTAAGCACGTCTCCGTTCTGGATGAGTGGGGGTTTCCAAGTGACCTGGAAGGAATGATAAACTTAAGGGTCAGTGTGACAACACAGGAACAGAGCAACTGAGGCTCACAGGGCCTAGGATTTCCCTCAGTCTGGTTTTCAGTTAGTTGCTTTCTAAACACCCGCTTTTGCCTGAGATGGTAACGAAGGGCTTGGGATCAATTAGCAGTGCCCCAGGAACTAAACGCCATGCTGTTCCTGGGTTTGGCGTTCCGTCTTGACACTTTCTAGGACTGTCAGGCTAATGCACACCTTGGTGACCCACCTCTGTTGTGGGGGACCTGAAGGACACAGAGCACAACAGGGAGAAAAGTCACACGTCCACACACATCCACGGGCAGCCAGCAGCAGGAGTTGATGATTTTCTTGTTCATAACTCAATTAAATGAAACATCAGAGCTCCTTGCTTTTCTTCATTCATGTGTACTCTAAGTGTACGATCACTTTTGGTGGGGGTGGTGATGGGGAGGTCATTATTTGCATTTTCTGAGGATGTACAATTGAACTCCTAAATCTCACTTGTGCATCATGTTAGAAAGTCAAGCAGTAATGACGCTTCCTTTTCCCAAAGATAAAAGATACACAGAAGGCTTTTACAAAGGTAGGAAAGAATGGTCGTTTCTGACTTCTGGACTTGAGCATCAGCAGAAACAATGACGTTTTATAATGAAATACCACATTTAATGTTCTTTTGCTCTTCTGGTAAATTTTGTAAGAGCACAGTGGTAACACATTTGTGCTCTTGGGCAAAAAGGACCCTAGAAAAAAGCGCACAGGCCATGAAAAAATTCACTTATTTATATGCTGTCCTGGTTCATCTCTTTTATTGTCACTTTGCAATGTCCCTTACATGTTACAGTATATATTTCATCTCCTAAACAGACCATGAGCTTCTTGATAGCAGGGCCTAAATTTTATACCTATTTACTGCCAGCCCCACAAAGCAAGTTCAGGAAGTAACTGGAATCATGGCTGATTAAAAAATAGTTTTGCCTTAGCATACAGTTATTGTACTTTGAAACACTGAAAGACCAACTTTTACAAAAGGACATACTAATATCTCCATTTGTAATCTCATACAAAATCTAACTCAAGAAAGAATAAAATAATTAGAAGAAAAGACTAACCAAAATGTTCCATATTAAATCAAAGAGAAAAAATTTCCTCCAGAAAGAATATCACCTGAGACTCTCACAGGGTATATTTACAAAAAGGGGGGATAAAATCACACACACACACCCCCCCCCAGTGTCAGCTGGGTGCTTGCCTGATGATTACTAACCTAGTTAATGACAACGGCCCAACAGAGGATTTGCCTGGATGTGAAAAAAGATCAAAGAAAACTAAAGCAAGCAAAGGTTGTAGAACAGACACAGGCTTCTGTTTGTTTTGGGCGGGGGAGCACATACTCTATGTGGACTGGAAAAATGAGTCCGGTTCAAACTCAAGGGGCTTCCTGGTACTTGCAACATCAAGGAAAAACGAAAGGGTTATCATAGCGAAAGTCAACCTGACTGATACGTGGAATACCACTTCTCTGCTTCTTGAACCAGAATATTCTGAGAATTCCAGTCAAGGTTTGGTATCGCTTCTAAGAATTATTAAAAGTCCTTTGTATGTTATGGGGAAATTGTCTATTTTTCTATGGTAGGTGTTAACAGAGTATTTTACCAATCTGTCTTTTGAAGTTTAACTTCTTTTGAAGGGTCTTACAACTTGCAGTAAACAACTGAATTATTTTCTAGCTAAAAAAAACTATTCCTTTTAAGGCTGCTAAGGTGGGTTTTTTTTTTGTTTGTTTTGTTTGTTTTTAAATAATTTAGAAAAAGCCCTGCTCCCAAAACTTAAATTACATAAAAGTCTTCTCCATATTCTTCTATGCTTTTTATTTTTAATATCAAAGTTTTCACTTATTGACAGTTACAGAATATGATCGGTCTGTTTTTTTACATGTGAATGATCAGTAACACTATTAAAGCAAGCTATTCTTTCCCGGTAAAATGTCACTTCTCCAATAAGTCAAGTTCCCACATATACTTGTATCTGTCTCTAAACTCTCTAGTCTGTTCCAGTGACCTTTGTCCATGCCTATGCCACTAGCACACGTACCGTTGTGATTCAGTGACTTTAGAGTGAGTGTAAATGCTAAGGAGGATGTTACCTCACTAAGCAGTTCTTTCCAGTTTTCTAGGATATTTCTACCACTTGGTCTTCTTTTTAAAATGAAAACCATTTTATCCAGTTTGGAACAAAACCAAACAAAACCACGCCTACCATTCTGCTCTGACTGGTGATGGGTGTGTGTGTTGGCTGTTGAAGGGTGAACTTGCTGTGGGACTTGACACCACCCAGGAAGACGGCGCATTTTCGGTCAGTTCCAATAGGAGGAAGTCGAGCACAGCAAGGGCTCTTGGGACCACACCGCTCGCGTGTGAATCCCAACTCTTGCTTCTTATGTAATCTGAGGCTGGTGCTTCATCTCTCAATTCTCTGTTTTCCTGCTTGTGCAATGGGGATAATAATAGCATCTCTCTGATAGGGTTGTCGCATGGATTCAATGAAAGCAATTCCTGAAACTTAATTTGAGCTCAGTAAACATTAGCTGTCATTATGATTTCCTTCCATAAGACTTTATAGTGTGTTTTTAATTTTTTGTGTGTGGTTTGATTTAAGCAGGCATCAAAGGTTGTACCATCTTTAAAAACAGGTGAGCATGAAAAATAGGTGAGAATGACGATCCTTGTACTGTGGTTAAAGTACGGCCCATAGTAAAGCTATGCCTGGACACAATCCCGGTGACACTATTGCCCCTGGTGACAGCGGTGAGATGCAGCTCTCTAGCCAAGTTAATCTAAACTCAACTCTAGCAAGCTGACAAGCCACGCACATTGTCTCATTCCTGGATAGGTTACAAAATCAAAAGAGGGAATTTTAAAGACAAAGCCAGGTGACTGGTTTGGAGACTTCAGATCATCGTTTACTGAATCAAACAGATGTGTGCATTGAGCCGCCGTTCTTTTAAAAAGGGTTTGCTCTTTTTTCAGATCTGCCTGTTAAGCGTTTGTTAGAAAGAATCCAGAATGATGCCCATTACACAGCTTTGCCTTTGTTGAAGGGACCGCATATGTTCTACATCATTCTGATTGGCACTGCCACCGGGGTCTGCAAAATTCCCTCAGGATTAAAACAAAAAGTCATTTCCGGAATGATTAATAACTCCAGGTTTGTTTGGGGTTTTGTTTTGTTTTGTTTTTCCTTTGAATGAAGAACAATTCTTAAGATTACACAATTCATATAATACAGACTGTACATCATGTTCTTCCAATTAACTTCTTTTTAGTGTTTTATATACAGAATTCTATACATGTTTGATATTTCTATCAAAAGGGGTGT
>PVJD01001637.1:73372-118372 GCA_004026545.1 Mormoops blainvillei
GCAGAAGAGTAAAGTGATGGATTCTGTCATCCCTTTAATCATGAAATCTTTTTATCAATGGGTTACTTATACTCCGCCTCCCAAAAGGATTTTTGGCAGCTCATAATAAAAGACTAAATGTAATAGGACCAATACAATAAAGATAAAGAAATATTAATCTTGTGATGATGTTCACTGGTTGTATCCCAAAACAAATATTAAGAACAGACACTACGGTCCACCCCCCACCCCCCCCCGCGATGAACATCCAGCTTCTTGGCAACGGACAAAATGAGAAAAGGGCTGGTGACACGGGTTTGGTCTAAGACAAGGAAGACTTGAGGACAAGCAGGTGTGGCACTGGAGAGGACCCTATTTGGCGGTCTGAAAGTAGGGGGGCCTGTCCTGGAAAACTGTTTTTCCCCAGCTCTCCTGAGATCAGGGTTGCAGAGGGTAAATTACGAAGAATACTTTTTCTTCCAGAACTGGGAGTGTTGTTCGGTAAATGGATATGGGCCCTTCCCTGAGAGTTTGGGACGGCAAATTAAGAATGTTCACGTGAGAATTGAGGAAGAGAGGAGAAAATGTCTGTGAAGAACTTGGAGTTCCATATTTGGAAAGCTCTGGGCTTTGTGGGCCCCTGCAGGGACTCAAGAGTTCAAGAGGGAAACTGAGGCCAGGTGGATGGGCTCTTTCGTCAATCACTGCACCCTTTCAAAGGACGTTTGGCTGGTGGCTGGTAACTTTTGATCTTAGGACATGAAAATAAGAACATAAAAAACAATATTTACTAATTCTGGGGATGCAAGAATTTCAGGAGTGGGATTCATGCCACAAAAACACAAAGTTTGTAGTGACATGCATACAGGGCCATTTTGCTCTGAAAATCGGTACATTAAATAATTTACTTTTCATCATGAGTCTTCTGTTGTGGCTCAAACAGCTACCCATGTCGCTGAAAGGATAGACATGTCAGCATTTGCAAGTTAGCATTTAAAGCAATTAGGAAACATAATTAGAATACAGAAACCAAAATAACTGTACAGCACTGCTGAAACTTGGAGCTCAACTTTCTCATTAAATAAAATAAAATCTGATACAAATATGCTTTACCCTCATAAAAAAATTTTCCTATCTTTTTCTCACATTAGGACACTCTTAAGATGCAGGTTGAGACTTACTTCCAAAACACACGAATAAAAAGATGTCCGTCATGCGATATTAGCCTTAAAATTTAAACATTCTTCAGGGCATAGATGCACTTAAATATTTGGAAAATCCTGCTCTAGCACTGTCTTCATCAATTAGTGAAATTTTGTACCACATTTTCATTTCTCCTCTCTGTCACAAAGACTCACACAGTGCTTTGCTCTCACTATAGGTTACAAAAATAAGAACAAGAAGAACTGTCTTCCTTTTGGAGTTCGTTTTCTGTATGTGCCTCCCCACCTCCCTGTGAAATAGCTCCTGGCTTTGGGCCAGCAGGAGCCTCTCTAATTAGGACACTCATTCTCCTCGCCAGGATATAAAACTGAAACTTGTAGACGTAGACAACAGTGTGGTGGTTACCAGAGGGTGGGGGTGCGTAGTAAAGGGGGTCAAATACATGGTGAGAGAAAGTGATTTGACTTTGGGTGGTGGGCACACAATGGAACATACAGATCATGCAACGCGGAAATGTACACCTGAAACCTATATAATCTTATTAACCACTGTCACCCCGCCACATTTAATTTAAAAATTCCTCACAGCTCTTTTCTCTACCCACCAGGACTCCTCTTTGCACTCAAGCACTTGGTTTGGTGGTGACTGTTCATTTCCTGCCCGGGCTTCTCCTTCTGGTCTCAGCTGGCCATGGGCTGGAGGACAGTCAGTCCTGCTGTCTCACACTAAAGAAATCATGACTGGGGACCCTTTCGGGCAGTGGGAAGTTTTGAGGCTTTAAAGGGCTGACGCAGAAAGGTGCATACTGATGTTACGAGACTTAAACGTGGGTTTGAGGTGACTTTCCTGTTTCATTCAGTGAGATATGTTGAATTTCTACCACGCAGTGGGAGGGGCTGGGCAGAACGGGAGGGTCAGGGCAGAACGGGAGGGTCAGGGCACGTTGGAGCATGACGCGTGATGCTGGCAGTGGAGCTGTCAGCATCGGCGGTTTTATAAGCAATGCTTTGAGGCCTTGACAGAAAAACTGCTTGTGCCCAATGCCAATCATTCAGTCTCTGTCAACTCAATTGCACATCCTTTCAGAGATGGCATCCATCTCTACTGACACCCAAAATACAGACTGCACTGTCATCTTGTGTCAGGGGTGAGCGTGCACTGGTCATTGAACCTGGAGGGGCCGGTGGCCGGCCTTTGGCTCTTGGCTGATGTGCCTGACGGCTCAGTGTGTGCATACGCAAGGAAAGGGGAGGGCATCAGTTTAGGGAAAGAATTTAAATAAAAATGATGGATGGGGTGTTAGTGATTCTTATGTAAGGAAAATGAAGGATTAATACTACTCACTTCAATCCTGGGCCTTAAAAATAGCAGAGAAGGTGGTGTCTCTGTGCACGAAAGCACTAACCACGCAGAGCCTGCAAGACTTGTTTTGTGGTAAAAGGAGGCAGGAAACACATTTGCGGAGCAAATGATGCTGCACCAGTAGGTACTTTGCAGAAAGGTGCGTACTGATGTTATGAAACTTAAATGTGGGCCTGAGGTGACTTTCCTGTTTCATGCAGAATATTTTGGACTTTAAGTGCTAACTTCCTGCCTATAGATAGGAGATCGTGCCCCCTATTTAATAAGCATTGCCACTGAGGTACTCCACTGCCACCCTGTCTCTGTGGCAATAGAAATTATGAGCGCCAGGGAAAGGAGGCCACGTTTCCCCCCCCCGTCCAATGTGGCATCCTACGGAGCCATCGCCCCTAATCTTTACTCAGCTGTTTTCTTCTTTAAGCTATGTTTAAAACTTTGAGTGCCAGCTCTACGGGTCATAGATCTGAATGCAGTGGGTGACCCTTCTGTCAGCTTCCACGGAGTGTATGCGGTGCTCCCCCTGTAGGGGGCGCAGGTGTGCTGAGCAGTGTGTTAGCGCTTCCTGGGCCTTGCTCGGGCGTTTACTGCTCTGTGCTGATCATTTACTAAATGGTACCCTCAAGGTCAAAGGCGTTGCATGTGCCTCGTAAAGTACCGAACTTGCTCCCAGGGAGCATGGGGGAAAAGGATGAAGTTTGGTATATTATTGTTTATAACAGATTTTTGTAAAATAAACTTTGAGGAAGGTACATAGTTCTGATTCTATCTTATCTGATGTCTTACCCTCACAAAAATCATGTAATTCGGGATATTGCAGAACTGGCGGAATTTATACATTTAACAAACAACTGGCATTGTTGCGAACACTGTGCCTTTTGACTAGCGCCTAGCCCTGAGGAGGTCACCCCGTCCACAGTGAGTACCGAGCTAGAATGGCAGCCGGTCAACAGGACACCTTCTCAGATGCCTCTGATGAAAAGGCTTCACAAGATTAACCCTAAAAACCTCATTGTTCCAACATAACGATTTCTCATTCACTCTGTGTAGCTTGATTTAGTTTACTTCTCTAAAAAGTTATACTTCCATACACATGCTTTTATAGAGGTAATTTCTATAAAACTAAGTATTATATCCATGTGTCCATTTCCTGTACGACCTAGTAAAACCATATACACACAAACACAACTCTTCCATGAAAACCCAGATACTTCTCTCTCCTGGTTGAATAAGGCAGTCCCAACCCACTCTTTGTCTTATATGCAGAATCGCTGTTGTTAGGTCGCAGCTCTCTGTTCAGAGGCTATCTGTCAAGTGCAGGCGAAAGAACTACGGAATCTAATTCCAGGAACAGGTATTATGGTGCTGTCAGCGTTCCCATAAAGTAAGGCCCATATTTCATGGTCTTCCACCTGCAAGAATCCCTCCATAGCACAGAACACTGTAACATTTGGTCCTGGCATACAAGATGATAACCTTTCTCTGGTAGGACACCTCGAGGTGCCTTGAAGGACAGAATGGGGCCATGCCATAATTTATTGTAAATTGCGTCTTCCTGTCCGTATGCCCAACCCCCTGCACCACCAAGCCCACATTTTTCTTCTTTCTGGGAAGTCTAACCGCCCTTGCCCTACAAAAGATTATTGTCACTAAATGTCAAAAAATTAGAGAAGACTTATTTCTTGGTTTAGGACCAACTAAAGACATTTAAGACTCCCCAGTGGAGAGGACATTTGGCTGCGTGCTATTCAGACCACTTACTGTCCTCTGTCGTCATGAACAGAATCCAAGAACTGTGCGCACTGCCAAATCCATTGGAGGCAACCAACCGAAACTCATACTTCGTGTGTGGTTGGAGATCTCTCACTTCGTAGCTTAACAATGCAGAGGGGCTGGAAAATAACCTGTAGGAAACAGATGTTCGTCAGAAATCTTTAGACACTCAGAGGAAAAAAACAACGATAACAAAAACCAAACCTTGATTGCAAAGACTTTTCAGAGAATGTCAACATACATTTGAGTATTATACTTTTCTGTTGTCACATGATTCCTCTTTTAAAATAAGTAGCCATTTGGCTGAGGGTTCATAATATTGCATTTCTATGAGCTGTAAATTATAGTAGTACTGGGTAAATTCTAGTCTAGTATTGAGAGTGATTGCCACATAGAATTTGTTGAATAAGGATTGCAATTTAGTAGCTACATGTATGCTCGCCTTATGAAATGCGAAAAATTAAGTGCAAGGAAATCTTATTTAAAATGCTACATATATTAAAAATATTTTTCCAAAGCAAATAATCATCTCCTAGGGTGTTTTTTGTTTGTTTGTTTGTTTGAACTTTTAAAAGGTGACCTTTATTTATTGCAAATGAGAGAGCTGACCTAGTGTTTGAAAAACCCTGAAATTTATGTAATGTTATCAACCAATGTTGCCCTGATATATTTAACTTAATAGGGAAAAAAATGACATTATGGCTACACTGTGCCACCCAGGTGACAGGTGGGAGGATGGACAGAGTGCGATGCTCACTCTAGAAGTCCATGGGGGGCGTGGCCAGGCCTCATCTGGAGCTGGTATCCGGGAGGGCCTGGAGCGTTGTTGCGAGCTGGTGTAGACCAGACAACCTGAAGACTGGTCGGAGTGGCAGCTGAAAGCCTGGGAGGCAGCACGCCATCTGGAGCTGTCGACAACCACAGATGAATTAGAGCAGAGAAAACTGTGGCTGACATCTGCTGCGTGGGGTCGGAATGCTCCCATCTACTGGAAAACCTGTTCCTCAGGAACCACAACAATGTTCAACATGGTCCATTTAATCTAACATTTTCATTCCTGAACTACTGTGCTTCCTTATTGTTCATTTCAACACAATTACCTTAGGATTTCACTCTTAGAAGCCAGCCACCCCCCCACCCCACACACACACAGCAAGACAAATGCACCTGTACTTCTATTTATCTCACTGAAAACGTGCAGGGAATCTAGTGGAGCAAATACTCAAGTACCTTTTAAACTTAAGTTTTGCTCAATAATTAAGCAGTTGAACAGTGAAGGAGTCCAGAACTTTTATTTCTCCAATTTTCTCCAATATTGCCCACTGCCACTTTAATCCTGGTGCTACTTATGAACACAAAGGTGGTTTGTTTGTTTTTTGAGGAAGATTTATTATAATTTATTTTTTTTACAAAGATAAATACACACGATTGGCTGAAATTAGCACTTTCTGGCCTTAATTCTCACCTATGAAAATACAAAAACTAAACTTATTTTCTCATGTGTTTTACACAGTCAGCTACCCCTTCTCACAGTGAATTTGAACTTACTCAAAAATGCTGCAAGGTGGGTCATATGTGTTGCTTTTTGTAGTCTAGTTGAATCTCTGGCAAATCTTTCCTGAATTCAGCATACCTGCTTGATACAATCTATCAGGGAGATGTACTTGAACAGTTCTAGAAGGCCTAACAAGAATGAGTAAAACTAAAGCCTGTTCTACTGAAACCATTTACAAGGTGATGCTGGTTATTAAATTAAAATGGGGGTATTACTTTTCATTTGCAAAATTGCTGTGAAGATCAGAGACAATGTAAATAAAGCACCTTATTTTGGGTCCTGGCAATTTTTAATTGTTAGTTATTATTATTACTATTATTGTTGTTTTATTAGACTAATTTGAACTTCCCTTAGAATAACTTCAGTGCAACTATAATGTAATTTTTTAGGAATACTGTAATATAAGCTCCTTTTGACCAAGAACTACTACAGGCTATTGGTGAAGGAGATAAAAATAGTAAAAACAAATCATCGGGGTTTGTTTTCAACTTCATTTTATACACAACCTTATGTAGCATGAGTTTATGTACTTTCCAGCTCAGGAGAGCCGCCTGGGAACCATGAGGTTAATGAATGACCACTGATGAGATGGAAGAACTAGACTACATGTTGCCATTTGCCATGAGGGTTAACCCACTAATATAGCCAACAAACACTGACTGAGTCTCTAGTCTGTGCAAAGCAGTGGTCTTCAGGCGGGACAACAGCACCGAGTGCAGAAGATGTGGCCCCTGACCCACGGAACTTACATGGCAACGGAGGAAGTAAGCAATGAGCAGGCACGTCAGCTCATACCAAGCTGCGCTGGAGAAGGTGAAAGGAAGTGTGCAGTCTTGGGTATTTGGTAACAACTCCGGTTACACAGGAAGGGCATACCAAGTGACGTTTGAGCAGAGACCTCAATGATGTAGGCAGCTGGTCTTGAGAATGTCTGGAGAGAGAGCAGTCCAGCCAGAGGGCGCGGTAAGAGTGAAGGCAGTGGGACGGGGAAGCCACGGTTGTTTATGGAACTGACAGAGACCGATGTGGCTGAGGCAGACCATGGGGGAGGGAGGGAGGGGAGGCTGGAGGTGTTGGTCAGGGTCTCGTCCTTAAACGTCACAGTAAGGAGCCGGCATGCCATTCTAAATGGGGATGGGGGCCACTGTGAGTTATTAATAAAGGAAATGGCGTGATTCGAAAGTGATAAAGGCCACTGAGGGCTACTAGAGGAGCAGAAACAAGAGTAGAAACAGGGAAATCACCGATGCAGTGATCCGGGTTCAGATTCAGCCGATGGCTGTGGGGACAGTGATCAATTGTGCTGTCGAGTGTCGGGGGTACTGCTGAGAGAAGTGAAGGGAGTTACAGATGATGTCTGTGTTTCCGACCTGAACACCCAGGTGAACCATGGAGTCAGTACTGAGATGAAGAACAGTGAGCGGCGAAGTCAGCTAGGCACAGGATCAAGAGCTCTGGGTTGTCCACATCACATGTAAGTGGTGTGCTATGCATCTTTATGGAGATGTCAAGGAAGATTCGAGTCTGGAGAGGAGCTGTGGGTGAATGGATGGGTGGCACTGAATGGCTGAGGCCTAATGACATGAACCCAGGGTGAGTGCAGGAGAGGTCTGAGAACACAGCCCTGAGGCCCACCACATAGCTGAGGTCAGGAGGAGGAGTGGTCAGTGAGGTAGGGGAAAAATTAAGAGAGGGTGCCATTTAGAAGACAAGTCAAGGAGCCATATCACAAAGGAAGGGCTGGTCGACTCTGTGAAGTGTGCTGAGAGACTGAAAAGGAAGATGAAAGAGTCGTACGTTATATCTGGCCAAGGGGAGGCGTTTGGTGGCCTTGCCAAGAACGCGTGCAGTGCCTGGTGGGTGTGGCGGTCTGATCAGAGAAGGTGAGGAGGAGGGCACGAGAGGGTCCGGGGCGCACAGGCCACGCTCTTGAGGGGTTTTGTTCCAAAGGGGAGTAGAAAATGGGGCAATATATAGGAGAGTATATGGTAGTGAAGGAAGATTTTCTAAAAACTGGAAGATGTTACAGCACAGGCAAGCTTATTAGAATTGTGAAAATCAGTAACAGGCACCTCCCTTAGGATGGAGTCGGGAGGCTAGAGGAGAACTCACACAGGTCACTCGACGCACACTACCGCCCCTGATATTATTATTATTCTCTGCTTCCCCAACAGAGAATAATATTATTATTATTATTATTATTATTATTATTATTATTATTATTCTCTGTTGGGGAAGCAGAGAATAATAATATTATTATTATTATAACTCACATAGGTCACTCGACGCACACTACCGCCCCTGATATTATTATTATTCTCTGCTTCCCCAACAGGAAGTGATGCCACATTATTACCTGAGCAGGAAGAAAGGATTCTCCTTGCCCAGCTGACAGCTCAGCCAATGGGAGGCAGCCGCAACTCAGCCAATGAAAAGTCACTCTGCTTTAAATTTTTCTTTTCCTCCAATGGACTCAGTTTACAACAGCACTGCTCAGGTCCACAGAAGAGGGTTCCTCTCCTTTCTTTCTCTGGACTCCTGTGTGGTCCGCCATTAGACCGCCTGTCCTCTACTGCAATTCTTGGGTGTTCTCAAACAAGCCCATTTTGCTGAAGAAATATCGAGCTATTTGTTAAAGACTGGCCTAGAGAGGGTTGGTGAAAATGATGCAGGAGAAGGAAGAACATTCTGCAGCGAATTGCTTGTGGGGGAAAGAGAGCTGAGCCAGTGCACATGCGTGCTGAACTGAGAGGCGGTGCACACTGGCCGCTGAAAAAAGTGGGGGCAGCGCACCCTTCGTGCAGAAGCGAGCGCAGAGTAGGGGTTGCAGAGGCAGGGAGACTGGTAGGTTTGCTGACGCAGAGAAAGTAAAAATCTCTTCCGACGGCGTCCATCTTCTCAGCGACTGAGATAAAAGCGAAGGTCTCAGCTCAGTCCCAAAGTGTGGGAGTAAACTGGGTGCTTGAAGAGAGATGAAATGGTAGGAAACAGTTCTCGCTGTTTGCAGAGATGTTACATGACTAGGAGATGCGTAAGACTGCCGCCCGGGGCCAGCTACGCAAAAACTTAACTCTAAATCTTTGGTTAGAAGGACCTTCATTGCTGAAGACTTTGTAACTAATATTTAGTCTGTGAATACAAATGGTTTCATATTTGATTTCATATTTGCTATATATTCTTTAATTGATTTATAACAAGTGCACATATATAAAAAGACCGTGGGCAAAAAGGAAAAAGCAAATTTCATATAATGTATAACATATAAAGTCATGTCCCTCACTAGATTATTTTTCATTAACATTTCTGTGCCAAGGAATGTAAATTAATTGGCAATCCAAATTCTGAAAAAAACTCAGCTCTAACAAATTACCAACATGAAAAATTAGCTCTAAATACGCGCACAAAAATAATCTCTTCAAGTGTTAAAAACTGCATTACTACACTATTAAGAACAGAGGAATGTCCAAGTGACCCAATAATAACAATAATAATCGTAATACCTTGAATTCTGAGTGATAACAAAGAAAGGTACTCCATTAAATTGGTCACACGCTGACTATATAAAATGGCAAAATATTTCCAAACAGAGCGATCATCTTAAATTATTTATGCAGCACTATTCATTCTGTATGCTTGCAGTAACACTGAATTCTGGAAACCTCTCTCTCCCCTCCGGTTAACCCCTTTTATCCAAACCTATTCCTTAGAGGCTCCTTAGCACCGAAGCAATAACTGGGAGCCAGCCATAATTCCACCCCTGGTTTCTTAACAGAAGAGCCGTGCATCTATCAGCTTGATATATTGTCTCCAAGATGCTATGTTGCTCAAAAAGCTTCTCTCAAGTTTAATACGACCCTCACGGGGCAAGCACTCCACAGACAACCTCCTGAATCAACACATCTTGTCCAGTAAATACTAATTCTACACGGCAACTGGATAAAATAGCTACCCCAACCTATAAATTCAAAGGAAGAGAGTGCTAAATAAAATTTCAAATGTAACCTTTTTTTGGGAAGGCAAAATGAATACAATAAAGCAATAAATTTAATCATGGATTAGACTACACGAGCTGGTATAATCTTTTGAATGTATGATTTTAATAAACTTTTAAATGATGTGTACTTGTAGACTCTTCCATATCCAAATAACAAAAACCACAAACCTTTCCCCCAAACAAAAAACAAAGAGAATGTCCCATCCTTTGCTCTATACAGATAGAATTTGGAGGCAGGGGAGCTATAGAAAGAAAACAAAAATTCAGAGATGTTTTTTCCCTCACATGACCAGTGACTTGCTAAGGTTGTAGTGGCCCGAACAGTAAAGTTTTGGGGACAAAATAAATTCAATGTGATTCTCACAGTGCCAGTTTCTCAGGACAACCCCAGCTTGATACTAGTGCAGTGTGTTTTTGTGTGTTTGTGTGTGCATTTCAAAGTACTGGAATAAAACACTACACAAATACACCAAAGAAGTCCATAATATTTTGTATTAAAGTTAAGTCTATCGTAAAAGCTACCGAATGTCACTTTACACTAAGGGAAAGGGCAGAATAGATAGAAGCAGAATAGGCTGATCTATTTGATATTTAATAGAGAAGACATGAGTCAAATAACTAAAACACAGATGTGTCCCCAGCATAAAAAAGGTGTAAACTATAGGGATTTCAGAAGTTAGGAACTTACACCACATGTGCCCTGGACGCTGCCTTTCAGAGGGACAGGTCTGCGAGGGGTCCTGCCATGGGGAACCCAAGTTCGTCTGGGTAATCACGTCCTCGGCCTAATTCCAGTGCCAGCGACACCCATGAATCCTACTTGTGCTCATTCCAAGCAGACGTGACGCTACCCACTGGCTTCACTTGAGACCTGACCCCAGCACAGCCCAGACTGCTCCCACTTCAGTGCTGAGACCGCTGGCCTCCTCATCCAGGTCCCCCTGGTCACATCGCAAAGAGAAGCCCTGACCTTTTATCTCTGTACATCCTGGCTGGGCAGCCTGGCCCATATTCAAAATCCTTGGAGAGCACATTTTCCTCTCATTTTCTGAAATAGCTACATATGAGCAAGGATTTTAAATTCTAGTTTCCAGAATGGGAAATTAGAGTTCAGACACACATATTGAGTCGTTGAGTCATAAACAAATTGAAAACAGAAGGCAAGACTCAATTTCCAGTCACTAAACCATATGTCATTAAAAAAGATATTAATTATGAGGAATATGCAGATGTGCTAACAAATGGACAGTCAACCTTGAGCACAAGGATGTACAAATAGAGCGGCGTTAAACCGTGACAAGTAGGTTAAAATAGATTCAATGTTCACAAAACAGTCTCTCGTAATAGCTAACTTTTGGAACCTGTACTATGAGCCAGGTTCTTTAACGTAATTATCCCTAATTCTCGGAATTATACTACAAAATTGTAGTGTTAGCTCTTCGGAATATAGATAATGAATCCTAGGCTCAGAGAGGTTACATGTTTTATCTGAAATCACAAACTGGTTCCTGCTAGAGTGAGAATTTAAACTTGGGGTACTGAAATTCAAAGACAGTGCCCTTAATTCTATGCCGCCAAATAGCATATTACAGGAGGCGATTTCTAATAGAATATAAACATTAAATATATTAAATAAATATAAAAGCAAATCATTGATATTATTAAATAAGTTAGTCATACAACAGTAAAGGTTGGATTTATTTTCTGTCCAAGTCATAGTCTTAAACAGTACTTTCCTGGTCTTATTCTCTTTGTCACAGCAGGGTCTCTGTTCTCTTATTGTCCCCAAAGCACCTTGCATAGACCTGCCAGTGTGAGCTTGTTAGTTCTCAGGAATTAGTCAATGCCCATAGAAATTTATGACATGCAAAACAAACAGGTCCTCCTGTTAGTAAGAGAAATATATTTTAAAGTTAAGCATTTTTGTAAATATGTCTTGAAATTGACCTTTGACCATGAAATGTAAGAAATAAAACAGCAGCATTTTCAGCTGGGAGTGCAGATAGCCTGAAAGCCACCAACTTTAACCTCCCGCCAAATAAAGAATTCTTGCCTAAAAAAACCCAAATGGGTGACCTCGGGTCTCTGTTTGCTCATTATCAGTGATAGGTAAATAGCGGTTTTGTAAATGGCCCCATAATGTTATCGGGCACTTGTTATTGCTGGCAAGCTCTTTGTGATAAAAAATTGGTAACTGCATTACTTCTCCCTAACTTAAGGTGAAGGCAATCTGTTGTCCACATCAGGGCCTTCTGAGAGGGAAAGGGCGCTCCAACTATTGCCCATGGGCTAAGAGAGCTGCAGCCGGCAGTCCCTGGGGGTCCTGCCTTGGGTACGGGGGCGTACAGGTGGTCATGCCCCCAACCTGTCCTCTGCAAGGCCTAATCCGTGAGAACGGGCCTCTGCTGCAGCCGTGGCACTGAGCTTCAGGCCATGATACGCGGTCGTCTTCTTCACTGAATTTCCCCATTTCGGGGTGGACGCCTCTGCTCCTTCCAACCAGTTTCCACATAATATGATTCCTCAACCATCATCTACCTTGGTCCCTGGCTTCGATCCATCCCAGTTTGATAATGTCCCTTTGAAAGGATGAAACGTTACACCTCAGCTCAACACTCCCGGGGCAGGCTGACCAGAGCAGAACCCAGGGAGGCTGATTTTTCTTTCTACAGCGCATGTGGCTTTGAGCCCACCAAGCATCTTAATTTTGCCCTGCTTAATATGGGAGTTCGTCGATGCATTCAGATCGGCTGTGTGGTTCAACCAAAGTGGTCATTTAGCTAAAAATGCCCCATCAATCATTTTCCAATGAACACACAGAATCTGAGAAGGGTGTTATTAAAGAAGCAAAGTATTTAATTGCACGCAATATCTTTATAGACTAAGAACATTCACTTAACAAAGCTGTTCTTGATGGACACACAATGATACCATTTTTGGTATTACAGGTAATACTAAGTACCCTGAGCATCCTAACCAACGCGTCCTTTGGTGTTCTTTTTAGAACTGCTGTCTCAGCAGGGATGACTGTTGTTACCATTTCAGATATGACAAGCTGTTTTCCAAAAAGTTGCATTTACTTACAAGTACTCTCATAAATTAGGTATGAATGATCCATTTCCTGGTATTCCTACCAAAATAAGCATTTTGTATGTGTATGTATGTCCCTATATACATATAATATATAATAATATATCATTAGAAATAGTATGCTATATAATATACTAAGACAAGTACATATATATATATATATATATGCCATAAAATCTAATAAGGCAGCTAATAAGATCTACACTCTGTTAGCAAACTAAAAGCATTTCCAATATGAAAGGCTTGAGGGTGATAACGGAAGAGGTAGCAGCTACAGGCTTTATGAACCCAAGCCAAAGAAATGGTGACATTTTCTCGGGAATGATACCAGTGTAGTAGAGGAGTAATTAGGACAAAAATTCTTCTTAGGAAGAAAGTTATGCATAAAATAAAAATTTTGTTACAAAATCCATCATTTTCTGTCACTCAATTCAGTGACAAAATGAAATATTTTAGAGTATGTTATTGAAAAAAACTCCTGAAGATGGTACATTTGTCTTTGGTCTTTCCCTGACTCCTTTGGGTCTACATTTCTAAGAGAAACCCAACATTTCACCAAGGTCTGACTGCCCTGAGACTATGTCAATCAAAACTGGCGCAAAACTAGTCAAATGTTCTATGAAACCCAACTGGCCAATCTCACCTGGCTCTAGTCATTGTTCTTCGTGAAGTGAAAAACTGTCCTGTGTTCACTAAGAAAGCTCTAATTAGACTGGAAAAGAAGCAGGGATCTCCCCCGCTATGGTTCCTAATAGGACTGATAGAGAAAGAGGTGTCAGAGGTGGGCCGAGGGCAGGAGGCTACAGAGACACCACTGAATACTAATCGCTATTGACCATGTTGAGAAACGAAAGAGTCCGCTTCACATTAGCATCCATGTGACCAAGGCAACATCCCTCCACCTTCGCTTCTCTTCCTGGCTTATGATGAAAGGGTTGCTTAAAATTACTCTGCAAGACAGTTTCAGTGAATTTGTTAACCAGGAAACATCAGACAGACTGAAGTCATCCTCTGTTGATTTTCAAATATCCCAAAGCTGTGATTGATAGAGCTTCTTCTGCCCAGAGAAAAATAGGAATGTTGAATTTCATTAGATGCATTATTTGTTTAACTAGAATATGGAACTGTCACTTTGTCAGACTAATTAGAGGCCCTGAAGTTGGTGGTCATAACTCCTAGAAGAATTTTCTTTTTTTTTGTTAAGCCCCAAACCACCAATCAAATTTTATTCCTTTTCCTTACAGATTTCCTCGATTTAGATACTCTATTTAAGCCTTTGCTCTTGACATTTGAATTCCTCTTAGTATTCCTAAGAGAATTTCTTATTATTCCTATTATTTTGAATACCATCATATTCATCCAAATTAGTTTCTAGGCAGCATAGATTAAATTCTTTTTCCTTTAGAATCTGATTACTTGAGCCCTTTGTGTAAGAGTGTATCTTCAATTGGAAAAATAATTTAAAATATATACAACCAAAATATTAGTGGATTAAGTCTACCCTATTTTTAGTTAAAACAGTGCTCACTCGTTTCATTTAAAATAATTCTCTGAAGAATTTCACCTTTGTAAAATTAAAAATAGGTACTTTTGGCACGGTTAATACAGGATTTTCACAATGAGTAAACTCAGGCTCGGTCAAAGCCGGCCTCTTTAGGGAGAGGGCACTAAACATTCCCTTACTGGTTGTGACTAACAAGAATGATAGTTCAAAAATGTAGTTAAGCAGATAAGCTACTGTGTTTTAGAACTGGACCCTTTCTTATGAGGCCACCGAACCTCCTATTCTGGGACAGAATGAAGAGCCAATCGATTCAGTGATCTCTGAATAACCGATGAACGTCAGTCATCTAATGATGGAAGAACCAGAGGGGACTGGTTACAAAAGTCTTCTTAGCAATGTGATTGGATCTAATATTCAAGTTGATTGATTAATTACTCACCTAATAATAACTCGAAGATCTAGCCTTCAAACACTCAGAGTATACAGGGGCATCCCTTAGGACAACAGGCCATTAATTCCACATTCTCTATTAGAAAGTGTGAGACAACAGGCACTGGCACAATAAAAAATGTGCAGTGACTTCTAAGGACCGATTTCGGCTCAGGAGCAGTAGAATCAGAATCAAAATTTGAGAATAAAAAACACGGTGACTATTTGACCACAATACTAATTAGTAACTATGAAGTTGTGTGAAGACAATCTGCACTCAGAATATGAGTGGGTTACTTGTTTACAGTAATTCGGCCTCACAACTGCTACCCAGTGCAGCACTGGTGCCAGCAAGTGTGGGAAGTTAATGCCAAGGAATTTGGTCAGTTTTAGGTTCATAAACCTGTGGGAGTTCAGAAGTGGAAAACAAGTGTATTAATATTAATAACCCTTCTTTAATGGATATGTAGCACAAACTGGAATGCCTATGTTTAAAAAAATAGCGTGGTAAACATAGCTTCACCTAGAAGAAGAAAGCATGGGTTGCCCGAATATCTAAGAATCTTCAATTAATTTCAGAAATGATTACTGGGTATATTGAACAGAGTCCTTCCACCCCGTAAAAGTTTTCATTCGAATGCTGCCTATGTTTATGGAATCAGTAGCCATTAACAAGTGGTGGGGCTAATTTGTTGCTACCCAATCTTCTCACAGAGAGTGGGGGACAGAGCTTATGCACCCAGCCACGTGTTCCATTCTTTGCATGCATGTATCATACTTAATTCTGTGTCAGCCTGATGAGGCAGTTATACCATTTCTTGCCCCAACCCCCAAAGGGGACAATGTATGACTGTGTAACTTGAGAACCTGTTCAAGGTCATATAGCTAGTAAGAGGAGAAACGAAACTCCTCCTACTAAACTATATGAACCTGATCAGGCTGATTTTGAAATCGATGCTCTTCATCAGCAGAATTTCTTCTGCTTACATATGAGTGTGACTGTGGGTGTGTCAGTGTTATAAACAGAAGACACAGTTCTTTGCATATCATTTTTATCCTGCATACTATGTTTTTTTTTCCTTCAAGCAACTTCTAATCTCATATTTTGTCATGAAGAATTTGAAAATGTTATTTTTTTTCCTAAGAAAGGAAGCATTGACAAAAAAAAAAAAAAAAAGAAGTTAACCTTAGATTATCAAGTTTTCACTGGTCACAATACCTGGCAATATGAGAAGAAATTCAGGTCTAATCTTTTCTGAGAAGGTGTCTCAAATATATTTAAAGCTTACAGGTTTCAGCATGGCCAGCACCCATTCACTAGTTCTAATAGTAAGACTGGGTTTGGTCATGCTACCATCAGGCATAGTAATAGAAATTACTGTATGTTTTATTAAAAACATGTTTTTGTCTCTCTCTGTCTCTCTCTGTTTCTCTCTGTCTCTCTCTGTCTCTCTCTTTCTCATTCCCAAAGTCTAATTTAGTTGTTGTTCCCTTAGGTACAAAGTACACAGTTCATAATTCATTTGATATAAAATGTCAGTTTAGATTCTCGCCTGTCTTTGATAAATGAGAAAAAAACATGTACATTTCAATTTCCTGGACGCCAGAACTACCAGGAACAACCCCCTGCGGTGCTTCTCAAAGACCTTTGTGTTACATTAAACATCAAGCCTTGGAAAGTGCAGGGAAGGGTATTTCCAAGACAGAGAGTACAAACATATGAGACAGCGGGAGAGAGCTGATGCATTTCCTAGCAGTCAAGTGATATCTCTCAAAGAGCATTTTTGATCCTCCAATTAGTCCTCACTTATAATTTAACACACCACAACCAGTCTGCTGTTTCCTTACATTTTACTTTGGAGGCACTTGCTAGATTCAGCCAGGAAAAAAAAAATCAGATGCTTGGAGATTGGCTTACTTTTCAGCCTAAATGTTGACAGTATATGCATATTTTGTGTTTACTAAATACCACGCTTTCCATTCTTTAAATAAATAGTGGAGTCTCTATTTACGTACCCGCCCATCTCAGTGCATGGTCCTTTGTGATCTCTTACCCAAACCCACTGAGGATGGCTATGCGATTATGGAATCCCTTTGTAGATGAACTGAGACCTAGAGAAGAGATGCCTTTCCCGAGGTCATGCAATCAGAAAATGAAAATGCTGGGGATCGTGGGTGGTGGTCAAGTTAAAACTCAGAGTCTGACAGACCCTGCAGTCAATGTGCTTATTAACAAATGCACCACTGGAGAGACATGCTTACTGGATTTGTAGAGTCAACCCAGTGAACAAAAGCAAAGCCTTTCTCCAAGGTCATGCTCTCAACCTCAAACTTCAATGAAGAGGGTTTTTTTCCTAACTGCCCAGAGGATTCAGAGGGTCATTCCTGTGGCCACTCCGATTCCCTTACATGTCACACACTTTACCCTCCTGGGTTCTCCAACATTACACTTGATAAGTGTCTTCATGCGACTACAGCATCACTAATCAGTTCACGGAAATTTGTTTTAATACATAGAGACAAGGGTTCATTCTTTTTTTTTTTTTTTTACAAATACGGGCTTCCTTGCTCTCTTTCTTTTAATGTAGTTTTAAAATTTTCTCTAAAATCAACATTGCTAGAAAAATTAAGGCTCTCTTTATAAGAGTGCAAATTATGCTTAATCAGAAGATTACATCTATTCATTTCCCTTAATGTAGAGAGGGCGCTAACACAAAGAATTCAATTTTAATACAGGCCCCAAAAAAAGACAACTCAGTGATAGGCAATAACGGCACTAACGTTTTAGGTAAATGCGTTTGCACACATTCTGAAGGTCTGGTCTGTCCCACAGCCACACAAAAGCCTCTGTGACAGCAAATCAGGTCAGACATCTCTTCTCTTCTAGCATGAGTTAAAGAAAAAAAAATGTAAATAACAACCCATATCATAAAACAGCAGTGGCGGATTAAGGTCAGTTGAGAACCCGGGTGCAGAAGAAAATAGTGGGCCCCTTAAAAAGTAGAGAGAGACAGGGAAGATAAAAATACACGCCTTCAGAAGCGGGGGCCCAGGGCGCATGCCCGGTGCGCCCGCCATTAAATCCGCCTCTGTAAAACAGCTGAAAGTTCAGAAAAGTAAATATTTCCAGAGAAGTTACAGGACTCTTTTCTCCTAAATAAATATGAGGTTACTCGAGTATTCTCTTCATCTAGTTAGAGCTGATCTCAGATAGTAATTCACAGGCAAATATGGAAGAAGTTTGTCAGGACACTTGGAGAGCAAGTAAGTCCTTATGTCCAAACCAGGAAAGGGTGGCCCAAATGGCTGATTTCTGCTGTCTACACATACAGCATGGGCTGCATGATATTGCTTCTGCTTAAAGCTTCTTTGTAAGGCTGTAAACTTACCTGTTTTAACTGGATTTTTCCCCCTCTCATTAAATTTTAAGCCTGAAGTGCTCAGACCCTGTATCTAAGTGAGGACAGCTCTCTAGTGCGTTAACGACAAGGTTTGGGCACCTGATGTTTCAAGCGAACAATACTCCTGATAAAACTATACTCAGACGTAACTATAGGGTCAGGTAACATTTCGAGGCCCTTGTCCACTAGAAAGACTAAGAGACCTGTGCTCCCTTTGCACGGAGAGGATACAAGCATTTAGCAGACGGAGCTTCCAGTGCACGCTGAGCATGGTGGCTCAGAACCAGGCTCCCCACGTCGGTCTCGAGGTCTGCGTGTGGTGTCTGCCACTCACTAGTTGCACGCCCTTAACAAACTAGTTGCAAGCAAGTCTCTTTTCCCCAGCTTCCTCGTGTGGATGATAAGAGCACTTCCCTCACAGAGTCTCTGAGACTTAAATGAGTTAATACGAGTAAATCCCAAACAGGACCCGAACCTGGTCGGCGCTACATGTGAGTAATCGCCACGTGGGCAGGCCTTGTTTGATTGTGCTTGGCTTCGCTGCGCTTCGCAAACTAAGGACAACACCCAGCGCCGGCAAAAACAATTATGCCTCGCTCTATCGCGACACTCATTTCATCGTGGTGGTCTGGCACCCGAGCCCCACTAAAACAAGGTGTGTTTACCTGTATTTTTTTGTCAAATAAACAATGACATGATCTGAATGGTTCTCTGGGCAACTGGAAACGGTCAGTCTGCTTTTTGGCATTGTGTTTGTGAGCTCCTGGAAGGAAAGCTCTTAAGTGGGAGGTCTAATAGCCAGCAAACCGTGGGGTCCAGAATGAAGACGTCACTGACTTGAGGAGACATGTTTCGAAACCCCTTGGAGGAAGCGTGGCCACAAGACGCTCATTAAGAAATTCCCCAAGGACGGGGACTCCAGTGTTAGTTACATGGAGTTCCTATGGCAGCTGTTCCATGAAGGGACTGAGGAGCAGAGGAAATTTAACTGACAGCTTCTCCGCTGCACAGCCGATTAGTGTTTCTCGGTGCGTAAAACATCATGCCTGCTGCTTTCTGGTGGCACAGGTAGGGCTCAGTGCCCAGAAGTGGTGGGCCAGGGTGTCACTTCCTGCCCCATTCAGGGGGACTTGAGAAACATGCTGCCTCTCTTACACTGGTCTGGACTCTGACCCAGGGCATGGAGCTCCTAGATTCAAAGACAAGAGGGGTATAGGGTCCTGTTTCACCTATTTCCCCCCAGTAATTCTGCCTCTCAATTCCGAAGGGGCCCAGAGTCACAGACAAGATCATATAATTTTTCTTTGAAGGTGATTGAAAGATGACCTAGTTGAGTGGTTTTCAAACTTGGGTATGCATCCAGATAAGCTGGGAGGGGGGCACCTAGTAAATTATAGATGGCTTGGCCCCACCCTCAGAATTTCTGATTCAGTGGATTGAGGGTGGGACTCCAGAGTCCACATTTCGAACAAGTTCCAGGTCATGCTGATGCCCCTCGTCTGAAATCTCACCGTGGGTGCCACTGATCCAGTTTCCGTGGGCCATTTTAGAGATGAGACACCTGCATCGTGGTTAAGTTACTTCAGTCAGCCCAGACAGCTAATTAGGGCAAAAGATGTTGCTAGACAAAGAGGTGTCTGAGAAGACTATCAGGTGACACTGTTCTGGGGAGCACTTTCAGGATTGGGGAAGCAATGTCACAGTCTTGGATGCTATCAGTTCATTTTGGGTTTGCTTCCTGAGGTCCCCACATTTGAGAGCTCAAACAAAAGCCACCTGTTGAACCTGGTACGATTTTAAGATGTTACGATGCTTCTCTAAATGCTCCCTCCTCTTTTTCTCTCCTCTCAAGAGTCTTGCGGTTTAAACACCTTTGTTTACAGGTGGCAGGAAACCCACCCAACACGTAGAGGTTTAATTAATGAAAGGGATTTTCTCCTGGGATAGAAAAACCTAGGTGAAATGCTGGCTGTAGGCAGAGCTGAACTGAAGGGGTCAACGAAGCCACCAGAATCCCCTTTCCCTCCCCCTCTCAGGTCAGCTCTGCATTCTCCCATTTTGGCTGCATTCTCAGACCCTCGGAGGGGCACTGTGCCCGGCAGCAGATTCAACGGAATCTCAGGTTCAAACCCAGGGTGCGCCATGTAGCCCTGCTGGCTATGGTGGTTCACAGCTTCTTATGGGCCCTGAGACGGAGAGTCTAGAGAGCCCAGAGGGAAGATGGGACACTGCAATCAAAAGAAACAGTGAAAGGGATGAAGGTCTGTGGGGTGCAAAAGGTAACACAAGGCCACTACCACTCCCTGGGGGGCTTACTCTATGGGGTCTAATTTCCTACTCTATGCTCCAAGTCAAGGTACATGGTGAGAGAGGTCTGGAAAGAAAAGGAAGAAGTGGGTGGAAGGGAGGGGGAGAGGAGGAAGGAAGAATGGATGAAAGGGAGGGGGAGAGAGCAAGAGGGAGAATCGACTATGACTCTTCTATCTGCTGCCGTCCCTTCATCTGTGCTCACCATGGATTTATACTCTGGCCCCTAGATTCTCAACCTTTTCCATCTCACATCACGCTGACACTAATTACTAAAATTCTGTGACACGCCAAAAAATTATTATATATTTGCCAATCTGACAAAAAAAAAAAGGTATGATTTTGATGGATTCGCACTGCGCAGTTGTTACTGTGTTGGCTGTTGTCATTTTTTAACTTGACAATCTAAGGGAGAAGAGGTCAATGCTCCTGACTAAACAGTCACATATTGTGTGTTTTACAAATTCTCGCAGCCCACCAGTGTGCCACAGCTCACGGGTTGAGAATCGCTGCCCTAGTAGGTAAGCATGAAACACACATAGGAGATGCTGAAATGAAAGGCACTGTAAGTTTCACAATGAACGCCAAAGTGTCAATAGGCTTGCTCTCATGAGGTAGGTTTTGGACACCCTTGCATTTCCAGTTTCACTGCTCCCAATTAATGAAGGAACATGAGTACTGCAGTGTCTGCAGTAAATCTGCACACTGTTGTCACATCTATTCTTCATGAAGTTTTTACAAGTCTCTAGAACCTCTAGTCTCTGGGTGAGCTGTACCTCTTAATAGAGATACAAGAATTATCCCCACGTTCCTAATGCAAAGAGATTAAAAATATGGACTTTAAGTACTTAAGATATATTAAGAATTTGTCTTACTTCTGTAAAACTTTATACAGACAGGATAATGCTCATAGAATTTATGCAAGTCAGACATAGTCTGTCAATGATAATGAAGGGCAAAGGAAAGAATAAGATGTTATTTTTTAAAAATAAAGCAAAAATTTCTTTAGGGCACCATAAGAATTCAAATAAAACTTCAAGTTGTTTTCAAACTGCAGAGCCAGTCCAGACAGATGTGATTTTTTTAACCTTAAAGTTATAGATAAACCTTTATTTCAAGATTAAAAAAAAAAGAAAAAGAATTCTACTTTTTTTTCTTTTTTAAAATAGGGTTTTAAAAATATCAATGGAACGTAAAGGAATAATACTTTCCATCCCTTTCCCCGATAAAGTAGGAAAGTGTGGTTTAAAAAAATGTGGGGGGTCTCCCTCTCTTGCCCCAGGATGTTCTAAAAATGGTAGTTAACTGCATGTGTGTATATTTCTTTAAAAACCACATGAGAGTATGCAAATGTGGGAAGCAGGTAGCCCTTTGCTGGAGGCACAATTCAAAGTTTTTTCAGTCTCTTCCCTGGCTCAGAAGTTAGTTCCTTTCTCAAGTGTTTTATAAACAGGAAGTTCATTGTCAAGACAGTGACTATAAGGAGTGAAGAAAATTTCACAAATTATGAAATAGGAATTTATCAAGACAGACTCTGTGCTAAGCACATTATATATACTGTGCTGTTTAATCCCGGATCAGGTAGGAATTATCATCAAGCCTATTTTACGGATGAACAAACTTAGATTCAGATGTATTTGTGGATTTGCTCATAATTACTCAGCCAGTGAGAGAAAGAAGCAGAATCAAAACTAGGTTTGTAGAACTGTAAAGTCTCTGCCTTTACAATGTGCATAAATTCTACTTCTAAATGAATTTTACTCTTTTTCATTGGTGTTTTCCCTGGGGAGGGAGATCAAGAAGAGATACACTAAAACAAGTTCCAAAGCAAACCACTCACAATAATTCTGCCTTTCACTGTGATTTTCTAATAACATATGTTTTTAAAGGAAACACATTCCCCAAGCTTAGTATTTTTACAAAGTTAATAGATTTTAACAGTTCTCATCAATTTGAAGCTATAAATTGGATTTAGAAAACTGGGTTAAGTTTACTAACTAAGGTGTCTCTGAGTTGCTTTCACTGTTACTAGGAAGCAGGTAAGAAAAAGATAAATAGAATAAAATTATTCCTTTTGGAAAAATATAAAACTTTCATAAAAAACCTCTTTCCAGCTCATCAGTATGGAATTTGTCACTAATCATTTTAAACTATGCCCTTTTATGCTTCTTCTGTCTCTCTTAGCTTTCTGAGTAGTTCTTTGATGTAACAAAGACAGTTTCAGACAAGATTTGAGTTCATCCGCAACAAAAAAAAAAAAAAAAAAAGGAGGTTTAAGTCTGGAGGCAAAACGCGGTGTATTTAAAATTTATATACTCTATAATGCCTTTGTTCTGAACTTGAAGATCCTGCAAAACTTGTAAGCTTCTCTGCTTCCCTCCTCTAAGCTCCTTTGTTCTTCCTTTGCTTATTACCATGCACCTGTGGCTTTTAACTGGTGGCTCCAACGTTTAACTACATGCGGAGTCATGGCTGACCCTTTCTGATCAATTGCCAATCCATACAGGTTTGACTGATAAAAGAGCCAATTAGATTTAAGCAAATTAAGGGACATCACCAATGTCAACCACTTATTAAACTGAATGCTGAATTCCATGCATACAAAACACTAATGCACCGAGCCCCATTAAGAGCTGAAATCCTAACCCCATTAGTAACTCCAGACCTTGAGGGGGTAGAGGCCACAGGGAAGTTTCATATTTATGGATTAACATTTGGATTCCATTTTTATTTTTTTAATTCTTTGCCTAGAACTCTTGAACCTGAACTATAATGCTATTCAAGAGCTCTGATTAAATATATTCCTCATTTCTAGGAGTATCTTATTGCTAAATCTGAACATTATGTTATAACAAACAACCTAAAAATGTGGTTACTGCAGAAACACAAAAACCTGAATACACAGAAATAGGGAGGGATATACTATATAATTGGAAGGAAAACAAATTCTCCAGTTGACCAAATACTCTTTCAAAATAATTTTTAAAGTAAAAAATGTGTGCTATTTGAGATTTGCCACTATATGTGTACAGAAATATTGGTTTCATGATTTCACTTGTATTAATTTCCATTTTCAAAATAACCTGTGTTTATCACACTATTTAATCATGTTTCTCTTTTTTTGGGGGGGGGGTCAAAGTTTTATTTTTTAAATAAAATTAGTTTTATTAAACGATAACAATGAAACAAGATCTGATGGAATCAACTAGGCTTTGAAATGAGATATTTTGGAGTTTATATTTTTAAAAATTTTTGGTTTTATTGAGGTATAATCAGCACTCAAAAAACAGCACATTAATCATATTTTTGCCCTCATTTGAAACACACAAAAAGCTAATATGAAAGAAGATGTTTTGTCACCACCCAATGAGAGCGGATGCACCACGGTGCACCGTTTTGTACCGTGACCCTTCCGGTCTCCTTTTCTAAATCCCTGTGTACACCGAGGTCTGCTCTTCCTATACCTGCATCAGCAAAGTAACAGCGACAGAGAAGGACTGAGTGAGGAGCTGGTGCAAACTGAGGGGATTTCCTACCTTCCACACTCCTGCCCACCTTACAGTCTGGGCCCCTAACAGCTGGTGGCTCCAGCCTCCCTACACTGAGCGGGTCACATTTTCCACAGCCTGGTAACTATAAGGTTGCTCAGGTAGAAGATGAGGCCTAGGCAGACCTGCACAATGACAATTGTAGAATCTACGACTGTAATTAAGCTGTCTTGGTTGATTTATTTATTCATTCACTCATCAATTGTTCATCACACACCTTCCACACGTCAGGGTTTGTCTAGGTACTGAAGATACAATTTTGAACAAGAAACAGTCCCTGCTGGGTAGGATCAGACACCCCGGGGCTGCTTCAGTCAGATCGGACAGGTGCTCTCCACACAGTGCGATTCCACCATGCTACACCTGCTGCATCTCAGCCTCGCTTTGCACAAGGTGACTCTCTGATGTATAGGTTTCTACACGGAAGCCAAAAATACGAGCAGGATTTGGCCAGATCAAGAGAGAGTACATGAAATTGTAAATTTGAAGGCAAGCCTTTGATAAAGGAAAGAATAGCTTTTTTTTCCTTTTTTTACCCAAACCTTCTGTTATTATGTTTTAAACTACATGGAGAAGAAAACAAAGCTAAGGGTATTACCATTACAAATCCTGCATAATCCAGCACAGAAACACAGTAGGAAGGTGACATCACCTTAAAAGAGAGAAAGAGAGAGAGAAGAGAAGAGAGAGAAGAGAGAGAGAAGAGAGAGAAGAGAAGAGAGGGAGAAGAGAGAGCTCTAACGCCGAAATCAAAGGAAGAGCAGTAACGGTAACAACCCAGTACAATGGAAAGTAAAAAGCACAGAGAACCCCCTCTGCCCATAAGCTGGTTCCCTTCTCCACATCTCGGTTCATTTATTATTCATCTCGGTATGAACTGCAGTTCACTGGACAGAGGCATGGAAGATTTCTTTAATAACTCTCAGTACTAATTTAATTCTACTTAAACACACATATTCTCGTGAATGCCACATGCTTTTCAGCATGATTTTATGTGTAAATCAGGATAATATGTTTTCAGATCATTAGGTAAAAGGAAGCATGAACTAAAACCTATTTAATCAATGAGGTATCACCTTTCAACTGCCACAAGGTCATAAAAAAGATAATTTCAAAGCTATAAGTTTCCTAATTGTAATCAACAACAATCTAATAATGAAAAAAAAAAGTACATCCTAATGGCTGCAATAAACTTGGGCAAATCACTGTCTATCTGTGAAGATATCCTGCTTCCTCATTTGGGGAAGGGCCATCGCTCACACGCTGGGCTTCTGAGCACAGGTGAAGGGCCACCCGTGGCGTGCCCAGAGGGGGGCCCACAGAGGGGCCCACAGAGCACTGCGGCGATGTTGTGATGAGGGCTGGTGGACAGGTGTCCACAGATCAGCAGTGGAGCTAGGCCCTGGCAGTTCGCTTCTGCCCCACAAGAAACAATACTTCAGCTTCTTCCCGCTGGCATAGTGTCAGCCCGTCCACCAGCCCAGACAGACATAATCACACAGTGTGCACTGAGCTGGCAACAAGAACTTGCTATGTTTAACTGAATTCCGTGTGTGTGTGTGTGAGTGCATACGTACACACAACATGCACATAAATACTGCAAAATATTAGACCGTACGTTCTCAAACACATAAACGATGAATTAAATTAGCCCTAGTTCATGAATGCAAGGTAAACTGATATAAATTACAAACTATCTAAATCATGTAAATACCATAAAATTAACATATAACTTATTAAATATTCCATATCCTGTTCAGAAGACATTACTATATAGCTTAAAAAAATCTGGTTCCTCTTTAATACCTAGATGTGAATAAAGGATATTATCTACTAAGGTATAAAGTCATCGCAATTTTCTGTTCTTTCCAGCACGTTAGGTTAGAGTCCAGAAAAGAAGATCTAAATACCCAAGGATTCTTCTTTTGGTCTCAATTCTTAAATAAGCACCTATCGAACTTCAGTTCCCATTTTTATGACGGGCTCATGAAATATGATACTATGTGAGCTGATTAGCCCCAAAAGTCTGTTTCATGCATTCTTTTCTTCAACAATGTGGCTTCTGCCAGTTAATGTTTCAAGTGTTTCAGTAAACATCCATTCATCAATTCTATAATACCATAAAAGGTAGATAATAGTGAGCTGCTTTTATGATTCAGCAGGTAATGAATCTTTCCTTGTGAGAGGGGTTCCATACGAACTGCAGGTTAACCCTTCTTTTTCTCTAGTCATGAGGCCTTTCTGGCTTTTATACTCATGGTGACTGGAGAGGGATTTTTCCAGCCCTGCAGCTTCCTGTTAACAAGATATTGACATTCCCCCTTCATCCAGATCACCTATGTTCCCAGAGGTGGGCAACCAGATAGACATCAGGTGTCCTGAGGTGTTTTTCCTTTGGTATTTTCAGAAAACATGCATTCCCGAACACGCAGTTCAGAATCGTGGTCTTATTATCCTGAGACATGCTTTCTGTTCTAGGGCTATATACGGCAATGTAGAAAGGGCTTTTCTTCTCAGTAATTAGTCCCATAAATAGTTAAAACAGGATGGAATTGAAGCAGATCAAAATAATAATTCTGAATAAGTTAGGTCCTTTTTTGTAGAAATCATTAAAATAAAAATATCCAGATTGCATGACTTTTTACATATGAACATGACAATAACTGAACCCTAGTCACTAAGATATGGAATTTAAAGGTATTTTTCCAGTGATGTGAGTAGAGTTTTCCTATTCTATTACCTACACACTGTCCATTTTTGCCAAATGGAAAAGGTTTAGATATACACTTAAATTAATGACTTTGACAAACCAGGGACAAGAACCACTTGTGTTAGAAAATTAAAGCTCGAACTGAAAATAGAAGTTTTGGATCTAAATCAAGCCTCAAACAAAAGAGCATTTCACAATCTTTCTTGCTGTATAAGGCAAGAAATACGTGTGTGTTTATTATACACACAGACATGGTGTGAGATGAAGTCTCAAAAAAACAATAATATCAATAACTGGGTCTCAAAAAAAAACCAACCACCAAATCTACCAGTCATACAAGCAAGCCCCTAAGTCCTAAAAAAATTAATTCTAACAATAAACAAGGTTTTCGGTGCAGACTTAATATAAGCGTAGATAGCCGGCATTCACAGACTTACCCCCTGGTGGCATGACAAGCATTGAAGGGTCACTTATCAGGCTGCCTTGGGTACCGGAAGCATTCACTTGCACAGTATAGTTAGAGAAGGGGACCAGTCCATCGACAGGCACCCAGAGGTCGGTCTCTTCCCCACTGTGCACCACTTTTGTGCCATTCAGGAGAGTGCAGTTATTATCTGCCGAGTGAAAAAGAAACATTTAAATTAGTGTGTATTTAAGGATTCTCTTCTGCTATTATTTAAATCTTTCCTTGGGCCCCTAAACATGCAGTACTAAACAGAGTTATACCATCACCACCGTAAGAGGCATTAATTTCACCTACTTTTGTTTCGCTGGGCTGTGAACAAAATGTTACCTGAGAACACGTTATGATTTCTAACTCCTTCATCACAGGGATCAAAATTACTGGACTGGTATCCTAAGACAGTACAAAGCCATCTCACATGCATCGGGTAGATAAGTAAAAATACTGCATGGACATATAAAATGATCACTTGATGAATTATTTAAAATTTGTTTCAGAGTTTCTCAAATACTTGAATTTTCTGTGATGTGCGGACTTTGAGGAAATCACACTCTTTTCCCCCAAATAGAATGGTTCTGGATATACACATAAATAATAGTCAAATATCTGTGTCAGAAGTCTTATCCCCAATTGGGGTAATTTCTGCTCCTTCTGCTCAAGAGATGCACCGACTGCTTTGCCCCTACTGCCTGCTGACATCAGAACTGGTCAGAAAATCCTGGAAAGCCACTGGGGATGGGAAATGCTATGTGCCCACTCTGATCCGGGGGGTCGGTTTTCAGCTCTCTGGGAAAACTGCGGAGGCCGCCTGGCTGTAGGACAGAATCACTTTCCATGTGTCCTCACAGGGTCCCCCGCCCTCCACCTTCCCTCCAAGTCTTCAGCAAATCCATTCTCAAATCTCAACGTGTCTGGGGCACAGGGACATTCTGCTGCCTGATAACGGGGTTTTACCTCCCCTTCTACGTCCAGCAGGGTCACGTTTGATGTTAAGAAGCATGAGAAATTAAGACTCAGAGAAGGGCCCAAGTCAAAAACTGTGTTGTAACATCTATTTCACTTTCAATGTTAGATGCTTCCCTGAGAAGCTTAGATTTGGCAATTTTTTCAAAATATTGCTTAATCTTACTACATTTAGTTATAATTACTCTCAAAACACCAAAAAAAGAGAAAACCATTAAGAATAGTAATATTTACTTCAAATAGCCTTCTTCCTTCGTTAAATCACTTATTATATTTACCTTTAATCTTCCCCAAAGGAGTAAGTGGTACTTATGGGCTAAAACACAGAAATAATCATTTCTATTCATTTTTAGTGAAACAGGGTGAAGACATATTCACAGCTTAGGAATGGCTTTAAGTTCCTAAACTGGAAACACACAATTCACATTTATCTATGCATAACGTATATTAGGAAGAAACCCTGAAACCTGCCAAGTAGCCTTTGACAACTTTGCAGCTCACTGGAAAGACACTCCCAAATTGTGCCATATTAATTAGCTTTCCATGGGCTCTTGACAATTAGTCAATCTCATTCGACCAAAGAGTCTTGAGCTCCAACTGCATGCCAGAAGTAGGTTTTGCTGGGTGCTTGCAACAGCGTGCTCCAAATGCAGAAGACATAGTTCCTACATTCAGGAAACCTGGTTAAGATGAAAGGTGAATCACTTCTAACTGTGGTCTAAGAAAATTACACTTGCCATATCTGAAGCCTCCTTACGATCCCATAATGTATAGCTCCGTGGAAGCCTTTCCTGCTACAGCTGAAGCCACTACTACTGTGGTCCCATGCCCAGCTGTAACATTTCAAAAAGGCCACCTCATCCCATCCATGCAGATGTTCCATTTCCTCTGAGGCTGTGTAACTGTGGGCATCTTTCAAAAGATTGCAAATCGCAAAACAATAATAAAAATTCTAAAGTTAAGCCAAGAGAATGCAATTTTACAAATTTTATGCTAGGTGCAAATGTAAGATCAATGAGTTAATATCTGTGCTTATACTATTGGTGAGTATTCTTCTCCCTTGCATTTGGTTGGTTTTGAAGTGAATTTCTAGCTGTAAAACAAACACTATTGGCAGCTTTGAAAATGGCATGGCTGGGGAAAATATATTAAATACCACTTTATTCTAAGTTTCCCAGATAACATTAATACATGGCAATTATACAATTAGTTGTAACACTGTGTTCTAATTATAGAACAATGATTACTCAGTAATTATAAGAAGTATATAATTACTCAATAATTATGAGAAGTATGCAATTACATAAACCATTTTGTTCAGTTCAAAAAAGAACTTGTGCTTCCTGAAGTAGCTCGCAGATGGGACACGCAGCTCAGTTTGCAGACCCGTAGCGACTGACGGGGTTTCAACCCTCAATGAAGCTCAAAATCTCCGGCTTCGAAGCCGAAACAGGATCCAGGATTTTGGCTTTTTCTCCACTTCATTCTCCCTGCCTTCACTCTCTTTCTTTGAACTTGACCGATCTTGGCCCCTAGGTTATTGCAAAAAATTCTTAAAATGGAAGCCCTCTGATCCCCGCTCCTGAAAGGGCATGCTTTCCCACTTTTCTCTGCATGCACTTTGTTTTCAGTGGTCTGGAAAATGCAGTGCGGTCGGTTCGGCCTCAAGAAGCAAGGTGGGAAATGCTAAAGTGATGAGCGTTTGCTGTCGCAGGGATGCGTGGCTGTGCGGTCGGTCTCAGCGCTGGCCCTGTACGTGAGGACCAGTGCACGGGGTGGGCCTGCGGAGGCCTCGAGCTTGGGAGCCACAGATCCGCAGCAGCTCGCCCCGGGGCCTGGGAGTCCGGCGTGGAGTTCCGCTCTTCCACCCTCTCCGGCTGTGCCCAGTACGGCACCGTGGGGCCCTAACTGAGGAGCGCGCTAGCTCTCTGCAGAATGTTCTGGTATTCACCTACGTCAGAATCATGTGGGAAGTCTTACTAAACGTTTACATTCCCGAGTTCCACTCCAGAGCTACCAAATGAGACTACCAATGCGCAGGACCAGGACTCAGTGGGTGATTCTCTTTCGGCAGGAAGAACTACTGCTGATTTGGGGGTTATTTCATCCATGTTTGTTAAAGTTGGCTTTTTCCCCTAAATTTTATTTTTCAATTACTGTTTACATTCAACAGTATTTTGTATTAGTGTCGAGTGTACAGCATAGTGGCTAGACAATCATAATCTTTACAAAGTGCCCCCCACCCCAATATTTCAGGTACCCACCTGGCACCATACGTCATTATTCCAATTTTGCTGACTACATTCCTTGTGCTTTGCTTTCTATGTCCGTGACTATTTTGTAACTTAGCTCTGTTCCCTTCAATTTTTTTCACCCAGCCTCCCAACCCCTCTATCTCGGGCATCCATCAGTATATTCTCTGTATCTACGACTCTATTTCATTTCTTCCAAGGTGGTCTTAAAAGTTATAATCAAAATTTATTTATTCTGCTCCCAAAATCAATTAAGTCATGTTTGGCATCCTTATTCATTGATACCTTTTGATTCTAGCTTTGGGCTATAAAATGCTTATTCTATTAGTGAAATAATGCATCTTCGGAGAGTAGAAAAAGCTAACTCGTAAACCAGGTCTATCTTCATGGACTGCAAAATCTAGTAGAGTTTGATAAGAAAATTTTAATATACATAATAATAATTTTAACAATGAGTAATGGTTATGGCATACCTGAGAACACTAACTTCAGGATTTCTGACTTAAGTATTTCTCCTTCCTCCCGTGATAGAAGATGCAGGGGTAGGGAAGATTCTTTTATATAGGCCGACATTATGCATCACACGAAGAAAACACATTTCATAGAGGTCACGTAAATTTTAAATAAATTCCTAGACACTATTTCGCAGTAATAGAATGTGTATACTCCACATTCTAAAGAATTTTCAAAAAGGTTAATTCATGCATTCCTACTTTTCTATTTTATATTGAATAAAGAAGTGTTAAATAAACAATCAAAATAAATCTCCTGTCCTACAGCTTTCACTTGCAAAGAATCTTTCCTTCAGCTTCAGATAAGTTGTACTAAAATGTGAAGAACATCCATGCCCATTTGAAGGCTAAAATCTCACTGTTAACATTCTTATTGGTTGAACAGTAGGATATTTTCTATATGATTATATTTAAGCAAAAATCAGCATATTTTCCCATATTTATTAAATCAGCATATATAAGCAAAAAGCAGGTATTTCCCCATGTATGATTCAGGGACACGCATATCACTGCCATCGAGGGACTACCACCCTGTTGGGTTCTCTAGATTGAAATAAGATGAGGGGGTATACTTTCCCAGTCTTGTTCTAATCATTGTCACAAGAATGTTAATGCACCATATATTTCATAATTTTTTTCCTGTGTGCTGTACTGCTCTGACCTTTTCAATATTCTATAATTTGACTGGCTGGCTGTCTCCGTTCTCTCCTCTTTACAGCCTTATTAACTTGTAGGAAAGAGGTGAAGTGAACAACCAATCAGAATACATAATACTGCAAAGGTCAGCGTCATCCTGTACAGTATCATCACACATGGAAGACTGTATGCCAGGCATTAACATCCTGATATCTTATTCATGTGACAAAGATTGTAACAAGAACAGAAAATGGCACAACATGAATCCATTCTCATGACAAAGATGATAATGAGAAATGACAGCGAACAAACCAAACTGATTCTTGTTACCGTGTGAAGATTTTACATGTCAGACCTGGTCCTGCTTTAAGTTAGCCTCTCTGTGAATCCAATTACACCTTAAGGTAGAAAATGCACTGACTAATTTTCCCACTTCTTGCCATAAAAATAAAAATCTAGATTTTTCCTGTATTGAGATCTCAATTTTAGTGTTGTTCAGCTCTATCCTGCTATTACAAAATTCTGCCAATATTAAAATCAAAAGACTTCAAATAGCAAAAAAGGCCTTTAATGTGAACTAAGAATTCTAGTTCACTTTAGATAGCACATATTAATATTTAAGCTACTTTTATTTATTCTTTCTAAGGATATCATTTCAAATTATATTACCCAAAGGCAAGTATGTCCTCCAAACTCCATTATTCTAATAGATCTCACTTTGCTAGAAATATGAAAGGCACTAGGTATTTGTTTAAGTTATTATACGGTTAAAGTTTTGCTAACATAGAAAATATTTATAATATATACCTACATAGATGTTTCTCCTTCTCCACAGAACATTTTGAAAGAAAAAAAAAAAAAAGATAAGTAACCCCTGAACCACTTAGGGCTCTGAGAAAAACAGTGCTCTTTTAATGCATCATATTTCTTACCGTTACTGCAATTACTCTAATGTGATTTTTAATTAGTTGTCATCTAGTAAGAGCTGTACTGTTTTGATTCCTCTTTAAAGCAGTCATTTGGCTACAATGACAATTGTAGTTCAGGGGATAAATACACCGAATATTTCATCAACTATGAAATATATAGTATTATGCTAAGTGAAGAAAGTCAGAAAAGGACAAGAACATACCATTTCACTAATATGTGAGATATAAAAGCAAAAGCAACAAATGAACAAACAAAACAAATGGACAAAAAACTAAGTTCATAGATAAAAACAACAGAATGTTGGGGGAGGACAAAGAGGACACATGGTTCAAATACACAGATGAAAGGAGACTAAACTTTGGGCAAGGAGCACATAATAGAGTATACAGGTGTCAGGTTATAAAGTGGTGCACCTACATTTTTATAATGTTATTAACCAATGTTACCCCAATAAAAAAGGAATAAATTAATAGTATTAATTTTGGAACCTCACAGCAGAAGAGAGAGAGGATAAACTCATGCTTAGCATAGCCCAGTTCCTAACTCTTCTCCAAGGGGGAGAAATGTAAACCAAGGAAAATCCTGGGAACTCTTAACTAATCTCCAGTCTAAAGTGAAATGACTGAGTCGCATCCACAGAGATCAGAAGGGTAGTGAGGGCTGGCTGTCCTGCCAGCCGTTGTGCTATGTTAGAGGAAGAAGCTGATGCTTCCAGAAGTGGGTGATGTAAGCAAATGAACAGTGGATGCGGAGGACATTTACTTGGACCTGAGAGGAGAGAAGCGACCTCCCCCAGAATGCTGCCCAAGACATCGATTCATACCCTGTAGTTTGTTCCCCTCCCTCCACGCCCCCCACAACGTGAGGTCTACAGAGAAATACATTAATAAACAGCAGCATGCAGTTCCCAAAGTGTAGGCTGAGGGAAGGTCAACAAGCGCTAGAAAGGAAAAGATGTAGGCTGTGTGTTCGGCACAGATGCGAAGTCTGGATGAAGCCGACCACACAGGGCACACGCAAGATGAACCTGAAGGGGCAAATAGCATACTCGATATACATAGAGCCAGAAGGAAAGAAAAGACCCCAGCACAGAAGACAATTTCATCATGCAGCTCTGGGTGGGGAAAAGTGATACATACTTCCCATAACATGTGCAAGAATGCTGTAGAGCCAGGGAAACAAATTGGAAAGTGGAAAAAGTCACTGAGTATTTAATAAACAAGCGAGAAAAAGCAAGGAACAGAAGAGAAACAGCTGAAAACTAAATTAAGAGTGTGATGGAAAGCCTTGAGATAATCATAATCGATGCATAAGAAAAAAAGATCGAGAAAGTGTAACAATCAGAGAGATGATGACAGGTATCTAAAAAGAAAATGATCAGATATATAATTTAGAACTTTTTTTTTGGTACATGACTGAAGGTCATAAGTGCAAATGACCACAGAGTTGTCAATCAGATATGTACATGTGGGGACTGAGAAGGCAGATGGAGTAAAACAATGACTTGGGGTCAGTTACGGATTCTTCTAGATTACCAAGTATCTGTGGTTTCCACACAGGTCTGGCTCTCCAGCTTTCCTGACAACTCTTTGAATTGCTCAGTGTCCTATTGTAACTCCTTCTGCCTTCATTAAACATAATTTATGTTATCTGCTACCAAAAAACCACTCATGAATGGAGAAAGGTCTGAAATGATATTTACCATTTGCTAACATTGGTTATTTACCGGCGGGGAGGTCTTAGTAAATATTATTTTCCTATACCCATGTGAATTTTAAGTTAGAATGCATAATTTTGGAAAGTCAAAAGAATCTTAAGAAGGCTGAAATGTCCAAAGAAAATATATACATTGCATTTAAATTTATAAGTCATAGTAAAACCAGGGATCCACAAACTACTGCCCACAGGCCAAAACTGGCCAGCTGCCTGTTCTTGTAAATAAAGTTTTATTAGGACACAGACACTTACACTTTCAGACAGTCATGCGACTCCAGCAACATTGAGAAGTTATGCCAGAGACCATATTGCCTGCAAAGTCCGAAATGTTTAGTACATGGCTTTGCAGGAAAAGTCTGCCAACCTCTGAATTAAACAATTAAACTGACAACCTCTTAAAAATGTCCTGCCTTCCTCGATCAAAAGAGTCATTTCCAATTTCCAGATTGACTTTCTTGAGTAAACTCTTTTTAAAGAGTGGAACGGGGTATGTGGAAAGAACACTTTATTGATATGACCCTATCCTACGCCACTGCCCTGTATTGTCATTAATGCTTCGAATGTCTTTCATTATTCAGCAGTTACAAATGCAAATTACTGAAAAGGAAAGGAGCAGGAAGAAAAGACGTTATAGATGGCCCTGAACTCCAAATGCCCAGGACGCCCACAAATGGAAGCCCAAGCACCTGACTGCAGAGGTGGCGGCTATATACTGAGGGCCTAATCAGGGTAACTAAAGAATAATTAATACTCTCTGGTGAGAGAAGGGCGAGTTTACGGTCACAACTGCTTCTGAAAGACTTCTTTAGACTTCCAGAGATAATGTGCCCAAAACACAGAACACCCCTTCCTACGGATACTGGTAAAAAATAAATGGCTGAATAAGGCTAAAATATCTGTAGGAAGAAGTAAATGCAGTGTTAAGACAGCCTTAGAATTCATGTTAAGAAAATAATCAGATCAGTGCACCAAATGCAGCCCGTTCTAAATACAAGGAAATGAATTACAAGAAAGGAAGGTTTAACGGTGCCTATGCAAAACTTTGGCTCAAGGACCCAAAACAGGTGGCTGGTGCCAGAGGCCAGAGGACGGTAATGCAGTGTCAGGGGTCCCCAAATAAGCATTCAGTACATACAGGCTCATAAGATATACATTTGTTTGTAAAGCAAAGAGAGTCCGATGTATAAATGTTGCCCTGTTGGGCAACAATTTAGTCAACTTTGCTCTCACTTAAAGTTGAACTGTTTTATCCTTCCAATCCCCGAGATGGTGGCTTCCCAGTCTGCATAATTATAGAAATAAAAAGAGCAGGTTTGAATCCCTTCAAAGGCTTTTATTCACCTTAACTGTTTTCTTGTTGTTAACCTCCACCACCTAGCATGGTTCACTAAAAAATAAAGGTGTGAACACAGGTAATATCTCTGTCAGGCGAAATAGTTAATCGCATACCTAAGGTAGCCTAAGTTTGCAGTTCATAGCCACTAACCTTATAAATTTAACAAAAAAAGAAAGTCATTTCAAAGCTTACTTCATCTTAAGAAGAATGCCGAGCAATCTGAACTGTTTATTAACAACATTGCAGTTACACATTTGAATCTTGGTCTTTTAATCCTCACTCCTTCTGTAGGCTTCTGTCGTCAGGGTACAAATGTAGATTATCTACTTTTTAAACATGTTCATAACTCACAGATGCCAATACGAATATTCAGTTCTTTGGGGAGATGATCAGAAAGAAACTGGCTAAAAAGCAGACCTGGCGATCTCTAATCCATAATCAAATATCTAGATTGATTGTGTCACTTGCACTTATATTGATTTCAATTGGAGTAGCTCACACAAGGGAATAATAAAAATGTGGAATAAAACTGATTTATGAGAACAAAATAAATCCTTTTGTGAGTGGTAATGAATTGGTACTATTTAACCCTTTCAATCACAGAGTGAAAAAACGATTTATTTCGTAAGAATGCTGAGCTAGCCCCTAGCAGTCATACCAGAAATGCCAATATTGCCAAGTGCCATTGCACTGAGTTGTGTCGCTGGGAGAGAAATGCCGCTCTGAGCTTGATGGAAGCCGTCATTTGACATGTGACATATGTCTAGCTTTCCGGGGCCAGCTTCTATGTGCCAGAACGCATGACGAACCTCTAAAATCCAAAGTAGTACAGAATCACTCAATAAATGTTTATTGTGCTTATTTACATGATTTATAAGGCAGCTGGGGAGCCAGGACAAAATATGGTGGCACAGTAACTTCACTTAATTTTTTTCTTTAATATAGACGTTTTTTATTTTATTAAGGGCTATCTTGAGGATCACAGGGACATCCAGGGAGATAGTTTTCTGTATAGCTAAGACACATACAAATATTTGCCTTACACAAAATTGAAGGACCTAGAAAAAATGGAAATGATTTATACATAAATGGAATGCAACTGTTTGATCCTATCAATGGAGCCAACCAGCCAACCAGTTGATTTAAAGAAAAAAAAGTTAGTTACCTCATGTTCCTTAAAATTTGTAGACAAAACATTCTTAGAAGTTTAGCACTGATTTTTTTTTTAAGATTTTATTTATTTTTAGAGAGAGGGGAAGGGAAGGAGAAAAGAGGGAAAGAAACATCAGTGTGTGGTTGCCTCTTACACGCCCCCTAACGGGGACATGGCCCACAACCTAGGTATGTGCCCTGACTGGGAATCGAACCAGTGACCCTTTGGTTCCCAGGCCGGCACTCATTCCACTGAGCCACACCAGACAGGGTGTAACTTTTCATCTTTCCACTTGTGCTGACCTCTTCTACCCACGTTCTAAACCTGGCCTGTCCAATACAACAGCCCCATTCACATAGGGCTTTTGCTTTTGCATACTTGAAATGTGCCTAGTGTAGCTAAGGAACTGGATTTCTAATTTTAGTTAATTTTAATTAAAATCTGATCACTGGTTTAGTTTCTGGAAAAGTTTTTAAATATGTTGGTATGTGAATTTAATTTTTTTAATTGAAAACTTTATGAAATCTAAATATGGATAAAATATTTCTGATAAAAGTTATCACTGAATTGAAGTGTTTTATGCCTGTAAAATACACACTGAGACATGAAAAAAAACAATGTTGGCATCTTATTATTTTCTTAGGATTTTGCTTACATGTTGAAATGATACTGTTTAAGGGTATATTGGTTTATATAAGCTATCCTACTAAATTAATTTCAACTTTTTAGTTTTTAATGTGCACACCAGGAAATTTAAATTTCTGTGTTCTAAAGGGGATATTAGAATGCACAATTGAATGCAGGTTTATTTTCATCTTAAACAGGTTAAAGAAAACCACATTGTTTCAAGATCTGGCTACATATATTCACTGAAAATGAAGATGAAATTATTAGTAGAAGGCACATGTTCTGTTCAATGCATTGCATTTAATTCATAGTTCTAAGAAAGCTATGGCAGAACCACTTGCAAGGGACTGCTATGAGGAAGAGTAAGTTGATTTGTTATCAGTTCTGTCAATTTGGCTTGTACTGTCACGGTGTTTAATGAATGTACAGGAAGGTAACTTTATTTTTCCTCCCTGGCATAAAAAGGCTTTTAAAAAATTAATACATTTTACTATTTACAATGAAACATAATTTAATTCAGGTTGATGGCACCATAATTATTATGGCATAATAATTTTTTCTAGGGTAAGTTTTCCACATACGCCATACAGAGTAAATCATTAAACGGGAAACAGTTCAAGTCAAAAAGATAGGAAGAAACTCTATTACAATAAAGGAATACATTATTAGGAGAAAGTGAAAGTGAACCACTTTAAACACAAGGGATTTAAGTAAAAGCAAGATGATGATCAACAGCAATTCCAAGTGGTTGTGCTTCTGAAAGGAGCCGAGGCCCAAGGCTTCCCACAGCCCATGCCTGATGATGCCCCCCGCTTTGTCCCCAGTCTTCCCAAGAGACGGGAGCCAAAGCATAAGGTTTGTGACCCTCGTAACTCCATCTGAGGACAAAGGCCCACCACCAACCACCAAGGGGGTCCATCCTTAGACACCCCCGCCCCCGCCAAGGAGCTGAGCGATCACAGGAGGAAATGCCCAGCTGTAGGGCAGTGTCTCAAAGGCGGGCGACACTCTCTGGCCCTGGAGAACTGGCCTTTGTCCCCTTTCTCTACATAGTCTCTCCATCCTCCCCTCTCCCTCTAAAGTTAATTCGCAGCTGACATCTGCCCACTGAGAGCCTCCTTATTCAAAATCCAGATAGTTAGGGATGATGGTTACACTTTCAGTCTAGAAATACATAAACGGACTCTCCTACTGCTATTTATGCCGCACACTCTGAACCCGTGTCATGACAAAAGCATACAAAAACCAAGGCCTGACAGGTAGGTCAGTGGTATGCAACCACCACCATACCTGTATTACATATCTGCCTCCGTAGCTGGTGCCTTTATGTGAACTTCATCATGTATGGACTAGAAACCCCCAGTCAGGCATTGTATGAGGTTGAAAATGACTTGAGCATTTACAAAATTCTTTAAATACTTCCCATTTTGAAAAGTGTAATCTGACTTACAAATAAAATAAACTATGCAAATCGTCTAAAGCCAAAGGTAAGACGCCTGGGGCTGATGGGACCACGAGGTTCCCCATCTAGTTTAACAGTCCCCTTTCGTGGGCAGGCAAAATGGAGAGGTTCTTCCACAAAGATGCTCTGCAGCACTGGAAACATGAACTTAAGTCACAAAAACGCAGAAGCCCCGGACGCTCCGGCCCCCTTGCATGGCCACCCTGAGTGGGTGTGCGGCCGGGGTTAGGATTTGCATTTTGCCATTACCTCCCGGTTTCAACGGACCCAACAGCACAGACTTTGTACTTGTTCATTATGTCAAGAAAATAGCCAATTAGATATGAGACACAAATTCAATAAGCTACTGTGTGAGTGTTGAGAACAGATGAGTTCTTAAGTAAGTTTGATAAATTAATGCCTAACTCCATTCTTGTGGAAGAATATGTCCTAATTATACATTTCTATAGTTTTATTGGCCATGACATGATATACAATCAGAAGTGTCAATATAGTCAGTGGGTAAATATTCTATAGCCAAATGTTTGCAATGACTTATAGCTTATTATTGCCCATTCACATTTTCAGTAACGATACAGCAATGATTTTTAATTCTGTGTAAAATGCTTTTTATTTCCTGAGTGTTTGTACGTATGTGCATTTATACCTCTATAAATGTGTTGAGAGATTGGCTTTGCAAAGAAATAGGGAGAAAGCAATTTTCCTATTTTCCCTATATTCTCACTGCTCCTCATATTAATACTTGCTTTGAACATAGCCTTTCCCCACAGTTGTCATTCCTAATATCTCATGCCAATTTTCACACCCCTGAAACAGCCAGGGAGAAGAGCTCTCCAACACAGCGCTCGTTATGTGTTTTCTGCTTCTCTCGAAGATGTCGCATGGCTCATAACTGTACGGGGCGGGAAACAAACCCAAAACTGTAGCGGAAGGCCCTGAGCATGCCTGTGCTTGATGAGCGTTCGTGCGTGAGATACTATTACCTGCTTCTTTAGACTTTCAGTGAGGTTCAATGGTCACATACTGGGTTTGGATATAATAAAATGGGATAGAGCTGTACCTTCCCTGAGCTTTCCTTCTAAAAAAAAAAAAAAAGGGAAATCAGAGTAAGTGGTGCTCGAAAGAAGAGGACCAATGACAAGCCACAAATCTCTGCCTCTTCGCTTGCCAGGCAAGATGTTCTGCTCCTTTTCTCCAAAGTGCTTCTCTTCCACCAAATACACTTTACAAGATCTCAGGCGAGCTCCCTCCTGCCGCCTGACCCGCTAACTCCTTATGGGAAAATGAATTCAAATCACTTGGGAAGAAGCTGCCTCTTCTATCTTCCTGCTGACTGTCACATGGCTACAAAGTACTCCGACTGGATTCCAAGTTACATGCTGCCCTGCGTCCCTGGGACAAGCCGCCACAGGTGGGGTCTTCCAGAGGGCAACGTGGTACATGTCCTTTCGGACACAGCTCTCAAAGTACACCTTCCCATGTCACTAAAAACAGACACCAAAGACCATAAAACCAAGGTGCCCCTTTTCCTATCAGCATCAGGCTTCCTGCAGACTCCTTGGACAGCTAAGGCGTTCTTGTTCTCCTGTCTAATTGCTTTCTTTACCTTCCCAAGGAAACATATGCGTCCCTATCTTTTCTCCCCGTTTATTTTTTTTTAATAAAACACAGTTTATTCTGCATCAATCATTTATATTCCATCTTTAAATCGCCCCACCTCCTTCCAGATGTTAGTATCACAGAAAAAACTTCAGCCCCCTGCTTCCAAGCCTCGAAAGTCAAGAAACTGGAATCTTCCCCCGCTCAGTAACTCCCTGACACTATTCTTATGGTTCGGCATAAAAAAAAATCTCACTTATTTCTCTGACCAATCCTATTGTTTCCTTGTTATTCTGCAATATCTTCAGGGGTGTTGTTCACCAATAACAACTACTGAAGAAAGAAATGCGGGCGACACACAAGAGGGAAATTTCACATTAGACGCGTCACCACAGGAGCTTTCCTGGGTAACCGCTGAAATTTCCGCGAGCCGCCCCCTTGTCCTGTGGCAGGCTTCCATCCAAGGGTTCTGACCCACCCTCTGGATCTGGAATCTGTGGTGATTTCTCCCAACTACGCTGCTCTGGAATCATCTGCTTCCACCAGCTCTCTCTGCCTTTTTTCTTTTTCTTTTTCAAATTTTATTGGAAAGATAATATGCATTCATTGTAAGACATTTTTAAATTGAGAACGCAAAGAAATTGGGAAAATAAATCATTCTTAATACAACTACCCAGAGATAATAACTGCTATGTATGTGTGTGTGTATATATTACATATATATAAAATACATACTTCCCGTTTCCATTCCCTTTTTAAAAACATTCTTCAAAACTAATCAAGCATTTTCAGGACCATCTATTCTTAGCAGCAAATAAAACACCTGATTAATACTAATGTAATGATTTGGTCTCTTTCATCTTTCTCTCTCTCTTCTGTCCTCTCCTCCCTCCCTCCCTATATCTTTCTTCCTTCCTTACTTCCCTTTCCTATCCTTTTCTTCCACTCTTCTTTTTAAAAGGTTCATTGCTGGTTGAAGGTATCCACAATGGGGAAAAAAAGAAAAAAATTCTTCTAAAACCTGTTTCTTGTACCTTTCTATATTCAGAAAGAAGACTTGTCAGGAATCAAGAAAATGATTCCGTTTCTCCAATATGAATTTATCGCACTACTCTTTCTTTCAAAATATAATAGTTTCCTTTGCTAATGCTAAAAGATCTGTTCATTTACCCTTTTTTTTTCAGTGATCCACATTCTTTCTTTCTCAAAAAAAACATCTTTATTCTGTGCTACAACACAAAATAGGGGATTAGGCGAAAGAGGCATTTAAAGATGAAAATGAAGCTGCAATCCAGTTTTTCAGAACAGGAGAGTCAACAGCGCTCAAAGGACTCAGCAATTAGCACAGCGGGGAGCTCTGCCTTAGAAACTCAGACACTAAACAATCTGTCAGGATATCAAGCAAGGAAGATCACTTCCCAGTTCACTCAAAAGCAAGGGTAATGAAGAATTAAACTGTTCGCAGAGGACTACCCAACACTGCTCAAGGGAAGGAGTGGGCCATGGTACTGACTACCGGTGTCTAGAATAGAGCCAGTGCACAGAATCTAAAGAATCCACTCTAACAGCAAAGGGGCTGACTTTTGTAAAGGTATCCAATAGAACCTCAGGATATTTTTTCTCTTAATACTATTATTTTCTATTTTCCTTCTTGATAATTAGATGGTTTTAGATTTGTAGCTGAAAACAGTTTTGAGACTTTATAAAATAATGATAAAGCATACATTATCATAACACATTATAATAATTTTTATCTAACCTGCCAATTACATTAAAAAATTTATAATTTTTAGAAACAGTTTTACATAGGCCATATTTTTGCTACTACGTTGCCAGTTATTTTAGTGTTTTTCTTAATTTACACATTTCTTGAATTAAAAAAAATGAACACTCAAAAGGCTTCATCAGAAATGTTTCTGTATCTGTTGCCTATAATTGAAATGGTAAATTTGTAGAGGCGAAGGGAAAAAGTAATGGAGATGCTGCCCACTGGTGCCGGGCAGCTGACCATTCACCTGTGCAAGGTGAACGGCTCACTCTGGAGAGCCATTGAGCAAAGCACTTATTACAGGCGAGTAAGTGGTACTTGCAAACCCTAGAAACAACTAATTTGCATCATATGTTCCTCATAATGAAAAGGATGCAGCAAATCGGAGAGAATCCCACAGAACTCGGGGCGAGGCCTTAGTTTTCTGGTAGACATTAAGAAAAGGCAGAAACTCTCATCTAACAGGTTCCAGCGCGTGTTGGACAATCTGTTAATTTTTATCATTCACGTTTGTTTGTCCTCTTTGATATTCTCCCAAGATGCTTTCATACTCAAGTTATTCTGGCACACTACTGAAGCAAAAGGTAAGGCCCAGGGTTTCCAAAATCTTCCCCCGATTAGCTCTTTATTTGTCACACTGACACGCTTGGTTTTTCCTTGCCTCTCACACCTGAGAATGACATGCTGGGCTGGTCTGTTATATCTTTTCCGTTAGAAAATTCGGGGGGGCTGGGGCAGAGTTCCTTGAGGTCCCATCTTTGGTGTCATTTTCTATGCCTCAGATCTGGTTTATTAAAAACTAGTTAAGAATCCAATTAATCAGGCTATCATTTTCCACCTGGTGAAATTTCTGTCCTATAGGGAAAATAACAACAAATTCTAGTAACCAAATAGCCACAGATGCTTGATGAGGTTAGATAAAAGATATCAATCATATCACCCATTAAATACAGGTATTGGAAAGGATGGCTTTCTAAAGACAGGTATCTGAGGGTGAACTCGGTGTCATTTTAAAAAGGGCCTCTTTTAAATTACTGAATTATTTATATGTCATTTACAACTATATAAAATTATATATAACTATGAAATATCAGTGAATAAACTTAACAAAAATGTGTAAGGTATATATGGAGAAAAAGATCTTGTGAGAGAAACAGAAGACAAATAGAAAGTATAATCATATTATTGACTGGAGAGGCCCAACATCATAGAAATATTAATTCTACCTACCTTAACCTATAAACCCAATCCCATCCTTAATAAAACTAGCATCAGGACTCCTGAGGAAAAGTAACAGATTATCAATATTGCTTTAAAGAAAAGAAAATAAGAAAATTAGGTAAAAAATTATAAAATAAAAATGATGAGGGGAACCCTGGTTGGTGTGGCTCAGTGGATTGAGTGCCGGCCTGTGAACCAAAGGGTCACCAGTTCAATTCCCAGTCAGGGCACATCCCTGGGTTGTGGGCCAGGTCCCCAGTAGGAGGAGCGTGAGATGCAACCACACACATTGATGTTTCTCTCCCTCTCTTTCTCCTTCCCTTCCCCTCTCTAAAAATAAATTAAACAAACAAACAAACAAAAAATGAAGAGGGGAAATAAACCTACCAGGCATTAAAATATATTTAGAACTTTAGTTATTAAAATACTATGATAATATAAATAAAAGCATAAATTTGTTCAGACATATTTATAAGTAAATGTGGAAACTGAGGACTTTTTAAAGATGTTAATGCAAACCATTTAGAAAAGATATGGATTATTTACTAAATGGTTTGAGACAGAGGGATATGTTCTTCCAAAAAAATAAGGTTTGACCCATATGTTACATATTTTATCTATATAAATCCCAAATGAATTGACTATAAATGTATCAAAAAGAAAGCATTCAAGTGCTAGGAAAAAAAAAAAGGTAAAAGGAAAAAAAAATTGTTACTCACATAACAGATTCAACTAATATACAAAGAACTCCTAAAGCTCAGTAAAAATATGGGCAAAAGATACAAATAATTCATAGAAAAAGAAAAATGAGCCGCTTTTAAACATATGAAAATAAATTTAAACTAAGTCCTCACAAGAAAAATGGATTCTCCAGACACTATTAGAGCCGGTTTTTAACACAATCAAATTGGCAGCATGCTCAGGTGACAGAGTTCGAGAGACACGGGCCCCCTCCTGTTTCCCAGGGGAACAACTTCGTGGCCTCCGTGGGGTGAAAGCCAACAACATCTTCCAAAGTTACAAACTCACATTTCCTTTGACCTAGCCAATCATTTCAGTGAATTTATCATACTTGCAAAAGTGTGAAATGATATGCCTATATCTTTATTCATTAAAGTATTCTCTGAAATAGCTGAAGATTGGAGATAACTTAAATGCCCATTAGTAGGGAATTGGTTAAACCAATGATGGTATAATCTATACAATTGAATAGCATGAAGCTGTATAAAGAATGAAGACATTCTTCACGTATTGATGTGACAAGGTCTCTGAAATTATTACGCTGGAACAAATCACAGTATCAAGGCAAGATTATATACATATTTGCTTAAGAGGAAATAGGTACTTGCTTGTGTATACATAAAATATCTCTAGAAGTTATAAGAAATGGAGCCCTCTGGTTTCCGCTGAGACTACAGACCACTTTTGCCACTTTTAACTGCTCACTGTTTTCTAGCTTTTAAATAATTGATTGATGAGAATATAATACCTGTTAGCAGTAACACTTTGTGAGGAATCCCACTTCGGTATGTGCCACCTCATTTGTTGT
>PVJD01001637.1:120872-198372 GCA_004026545.1 Mormoops blainvillei
CTTTCCGGGATCCCTCTGTTTTGACAAACACATTTATTGTTCCTTCCGGAGGAGCTTCTAGAGTTCGATTTTCTACCTGGCAGTATAAAAAGATTTATTTTTGTTTGCAAATAAAGTAAGTACACGCTTCACTTTGAGCCTGCTTCTTCAAAGAATCTCTCCTGGCTGTGAAGTAAACTATTTTGACAGTAGCATCTTGTATGAGTACCTCATTTTGTCAGCAGGATCAAAGCGCGCCTCACGTTTTCTTCCCCCTGCTGTTAAAGCTGAGAGTTTGCGCTCCCGAGCAAGGCAGTTATTTGTGATTTCCGGAACGTGTGGACCCAGTCCCGCTGTGACTGCGCCTACGGCTGTGCACAGACTATCCCTGGAACTGCTTGGAGACAATTTCCAGGCGATTGCTAAAGAGGAGAAATGCATACGCCCTGGGTCCCCAACTTCCTGACTTCTGAACGTCATCAAAGGCCACAACAAGCATCTTAACACGCGCGCGCACACACAGTTCTCTGAGCTGTGGTGCTAGCGGGTGTGTAAAGATGGAATCATGCCAGACATCAAAAAATAAACGCACCTGAGTGACTCCATCCCTAAGGTATAATCATAAAAACAGTTGAAAATGTCATTACTACAGTGTTAATGAACATACACAGAAAACCGCAAAAGGCATATTATTTGAAGAGAAGGATCCTGAAATAAAATGGAACCCCTAATGCATTGTGTTAATACAGGGCCCAGGAAGATTTTAATACCTAAATAAATAAAATGACTAAGTGACCAGAGGAAGAGGAAATTTTAAGAAAGTATAAAGGGGTTCAGAATATTTTTGCATTTCTGAATAACTGGCTCAAATTTGTTAACTAATCACCACAAATTCATAAGCATCATTCGTAAATGTTGACCTTTACAGGTTATGGAATATGTTGAGAATTTTCACCTTATTTTTGAAGTGTGGGCCCATGCCTTACAAGAAGGTAAATATTCACAATTATGAAATCTTCATTTGTTAGGGTGCATTCACTTTTTCAATTATGAAAATAAATGTGAAAAAGTGTTAGTATTTAATAACTATGAGGTCACAGCATGTTTTGTTTTTATTTGAGAAAGGCTACGGGGTTCTTTAGATCTATAACTCCTCAATTTTTTTTTTTTTTTGTTTAGTCTAATGGTTATGTACAAAAAATGATCAAGAACCTTGACTGGAAAAATATCAATCCATCATTTTAATATTTCATAACAATGCAAATAATATTGTATCTATGCATAAAGTCCAAATTATTGCATAAAAATGATTTTAAAGGGTTCCAAACAAAATGAGACTCAAGCAGCTAAAGAATTAGGGCAATTCTAGAAAATTATATTATTAGCCTCCAATATGTGGCTAATTCAAAATAGATACATTTTTAAAATTTCCTTAAGTATCTGGATAAACACTCCAGGTTTTGCTCCACGTTAAATTTGGCAATTGTACTGTTTTGCAATGACTCAGTCTTTTAATTTTTTTAACCTTTTGATTATCCACCTTGTCTTAAAAAGAACGTTAAGGGAGAGGCATTCTGGAAGACTGGCCTGGCTTTCACCTGGGAACCTCTGGACACACACACACTTACTTGAGAACAAATGTGCAATTAAAACATCTAAACATTTTAATACCATTTTCAGTATTGATGAAAACTCCTAGCAGATACCCTTATATAAATTATATTTCATTTCAATTTTCACAGCAACCCTTTCCAAGTAGGCATTATTTTCCTTTTGTGACAAGTGAGAAATCTGAAGTTAGGGGAGTGTCTCCCAAGGAGTCACGCAGAACAGCAGCAGGTAGTACTGGGGTCAATTTCCCACACAGTGCTCTCTTGACCGTAACATCTACTGTAATTAAAATCCACATGTCTTAAAAACACATTCATGTAAACAGTGAGTGTGAAAATGTATGTGCCCACGTGTGTCAGTGTGTTTATCTGTGCAGCATGCCATCACCAGGACACCACAGCAGCTTTTTAACCATCTGACACAGCAAATGACCTATAGTTTCAGACTTCCTCCTTAAGAGGGCCCCTGGGGAACCGGATCCAATGAATGTTTGAAGGCCAGACACAGTCATAAAACTCCCCATCTTAGGCTGCCAAATGGGAACAAACAAACGAACAAAAGCAGAGTGATCTTCCTAAGGACAAACTCATTTTTTTATAGAGGCACAAAATGTAAAGGGTTCTCTCTAACATAATTCGACTATATATCTAAAAGTAAGGAAACCATTTAAGAAATTCTCTGTTGCATTTTCTGGTTTTTTAAAAATAATTATTTCAAGCTTTTATAAAGTCCCAATTACCACATTTAATTTGACAATGCATATAGTATGTTAAAATTAGGATCAAAGATACTGAAAATTGTTTTTTACATTGGAATTCCCTTAAAAGCAAAATGTATTGTGTTATGGACAAGAACCACAAAGAAATGTTTTCTTTTGTTTTTTCCAAATGGGTACAGACCAAGTCCTTCTAAACCACAAATAATAGGTAATAAACTTAGGCTAAAGAAAAAAACAACATATTGAGCTAATATTATATTAAAATGGTAAGAATACAGAATGTATGTATGCATTTTTATTTTAAAAATACTGTATTTTATCTAATTTGTCCTTTTTAAACTATTTTTCTTTTATTATATGAGCAATTTGTCAACTTTGAGGGTGAACCATAACACATCCACATCTGTAGAATGTATCTGTCACAGAAGACTTTGAATAGTGTTTCCCTGCATGCATGAGAAGTGATAATAAAAATGTAACATGTAAAATAAACAGGCAGGTTTTCTAAAAACCAAGAGTTATCACTAAGAAATGTTGTTAGAGGAACCAAGAATTTGACTCTCACAAAATTATCCTTTAATTTCTGCCAGAAAAATATTTAAAAATAGAAATTATATATTTTTGTTTCAATAAAATGTTTAATATTGGGTTTCAGATAAAAGAATGCCTGTGATATGCATATATAGTCACTACATTTGGCTGAGTTTTGTCGAATATCATATTGTAATTTAATAATAGGAAAGCCTGACTTTTAAGATTGATTCATGGACTTTTTAAATCAATGAGACACATTAAAAAAATCCTCAACAAAAAGACCTGAATCTGTAATATCCTGCATGATTATGGCAGATATCTTGGCCTACTTAGAATACTCAAAGGCAATCTCTTAAGGGCATAATAAGTCCTGTAATTGGTACAAAATAATTTAGAAATCTACTGAAGGCCATGGGTTCTAACTTCCTGGAGAGCACTTAGATGACCTGTTCTAAATAAAGACGTTATCGTTCAGTTCCAGGGATTAGAGATGTATCGCCGGCCTGGGAAAAGCACCTGTGTAGTGACTGCAGGATCAAGACAAGTACCAAGGGGAGAAGCAAGGTCTCTCCACGTCAGGGCTGCGTCTGGCAGGGCCAGGGCTGCGGCAGGGCAGGTTTCACAACCCAATTCTGTCCCCCTGTCCCATCGGGGCACTGGGGCAGGTGACTTCTTAAGGTTGACATCACCTACCACCCATGCAGGACCCAGATCGATAACCGTGTCGCCCTGCTTTAAAGTCATGAGAACCACCGGAGACTCGGTGGGAGCCAGTGTAGTGGTCAGGACCACGACTGGAAGGTTCTATTTCTGAAAAAGTCTAAGTGTCAAGCTCTTGTGAAGTGTTCTTTTGTTTCTTCTCCTTCTTTGAATGGAGAAGGAAAGCTGGCCTATTGCCATTCCTGCTTTTAAGAGTAAGTAACCGTCCCAGGGTCTGGGCTATAAAATACTTAATGGCAATAAAGACTACAGCTCAGTTCCATGGATAGATGATGTTAGCAGCTTGGAAAGCAACCAATTTCTGAAACAAAATGGGAGGTGTGATGAAAAATAAGGAAGCAAAAATTAAACGGTAGAGCTGTTTTTTCAAAGTAATATTTATACAATACACTCTTCAATGAAGACAGAGTGCATTAAAATGATAGAGCATTAGGAGAGATTGCCAGAAAGGATCTAAAACTAATGAGCATTTCCGTTAAAAGAAGGTAAATCTAATTAATCAAGAAAAATGCACAAAATTAAAATGTAATGTTTTGAAACTAAAGAATGTCATAATAGTCTAAGAAAATTAGGTATTATTAATTGGGTTTTCAATATTAGACTAGCAATAAGTATTATTTTGTCAATCTTTTAGCTACTAATGAAATATAGATATATATTATAGATTTCTAAAATGTGGCTATCAAAAGCTGATATAAATGTAATTTTAAAAACTGTTCTCATGAAGCTATATTACATTAATAAAATGAAAATATTTCATTCTAATAGATGAGGTGAACTCAACCTTTTAACTGACTAGCCCAATTGTCAGGGAGCAGTGTTGCCCTATTGTGACAGTTATGGGCTTTCAGTTATTTTTACTTTTTCATCACAGACTTCCTTAGTTGTAGCACCCATTATTGGCAAGAAAAAATGCACTTTAAATATTTAACTAAACAAAAGCATATGCTTGCCTGCTAAGCTGGTCAACCGATCAATACGTTTAGGAATTTCAGTGCAACACAGAAGATTCTGTTCTTCACTAGAGCCACGCAGAGTCTCGAAATTTATGTCGCAAATAAACTCTTACTAAGTCTTAGGTGAAATTTATAAAAAGAAAACCCCCGTCCTGCCTGAAAGGCTCGCTGCGCGGCGCGTGGCCGCCAGCACTCCCGTCTTCCCCGTTGCCCGTCACGTGACACCGAGCCCGCCCAGGCTCTCCACACGCGCACTCACCTGCGGGCCCAGCGCGCAGCCCGTGGCCGTACACGCCTGCACTCGGAAGGCATGTAAGCTCCAAGGAGCCAACCCGCGGACGTGGCAGCTGAGTTCTGAGGTGTTGTGAATTAATATGCCATCCAGGTACAGCCCATAGCTAGTGATAACACCTGGAAAGATGACAATTGGCATTTAGCATGACTGACAGGCAAGGGCCAAGAAGGACTTAAAGCAAGCAAGCACTTCTTGACGTGTCTCCTAATTTTGTGGAATGTGGTATTTCCCTGAGTCTAAACCCTCTTTCCAAGGATAAAATAGGCTTTAAACCTTTGACTATCAAATTGTTCAGCTAATTAGTACAGAGACAGAAATAAAACCCAAGAGTCCCAGGATGGGACTCTTTCCACTGCATCCCATTAACTGCTGTCATTTGTGTTCCATTCAAAAATGAATAAATTAAGCACATTTATAATTTTTACTGCTTTCTAAAATGATATCCTTAATACATGTTCTCTGGAAGTCAAACGACCTTACTTGTTAATGCATTGTATATTACGCAGGGGTGGCAGGCACTGTTTTCAGCACCTGGTGGGTATGAACCGCTTTTTAACCTTCTGCACACAGCACTACTATAATACAGGTAGCATTATTTAAAAAAAAAAATTTATTCTCACCTGGGGACATTTTATTTTCCTTGCTTTGAGAGAGAGGGGAAGAGGGAGACAGAGAGAGCAATTTGAAAGTGAAACTGATGTGAGAAACATTGATTGGTTGCCTTTGATTGGTTGCCTTCTTGTACTCACCCCGACCAGGGTATGTGCCCCAACTAGGGATCATACCTGCCACCTAGGCATGTGCCCCAACTGGAATCAAATCAGCAACCCTTTGGTCTATGGGACAGCACCCCCACCAACTAAGCCACACTGGCTGGGACTACAGTCAGTATTAATAGCACCATTTCACAGGCGAAAAAACCCAGGTACAGAGAAATTAGGTCACTTGCTCAAGGTCACACAGCTGGAGTCAGGATTTGAACTGAGGTGAGTGCACCCCAGAAGCAACAGACTATGAGCTGGCAGCCTGGCTTCCTCATGCAGCCAGACCCTGTTCCTAACTACGACAATGAATTATGCAAACATAGGAGCCTTGAGCAAATTACACACATTTATGAGATACTCATGAATGGGTTAGAAAAACTATGATTGGCTAGTTTTAACGATCAACTACAACGAATTTCAGAAGGAGAGTTATATGCATTATTGTGGTATCAGCTAGTAGAGATAAAAGACATTGAATGGCTAATGATATAATCATTTGACTTATTCAATCAAAACATTCATTATACTCTAGGAAACAAAACTTTGCTTACATGCTAAATTAGAACCTCTTTCAAAGTAAAATTAATGTCACAATGGCCTCCTAGCGTGTTCTTGAGGAATTATCTTAAACGTTCCTCTGTCACATAACGTTCCCTGAGGACAGACATCGGGAGCTTGTCACATACACGGGAGCTACAGCTTAGCACCGTGCCTAAAACATAGTAGATACTTAATAAATATTGATTGGATGAATAAATTAATGAACATGCAGCATGATCAAATATCAACGTCCTATACAGAATCAAAATTTAAGGTTGCAGGAAAAAGATACCTAGATACCTGAAGCATGAAAAGAAACTTGCTAAAAAGATGATATTAAAAAAATAGCTCAGAGATAGAGGCTTTGGAGAAAAAGTGAGTTTTAAAACAAAAGGCTCTAGCAACTTCAAAAGGCAGGTCCATTTCCCTTGTTTCCAAAGTTTGGAGGGAGAGGCTGCCTCTTCCTATCACACAGCCCAATAGTCCCACAGGGTGCAGCCGCCCGCATTTCACCTCCTTTAGTGTAACCCTCTACGGTATCTCTAAGAATACTTACAGAAACTATTTGGTTTGATGCCACTTAATACTAGACATGCGGAAGCACAAATGAATTAAAACTAAGGAATGAAAGGTACATCAGGAAAAAAACAATTATTTCAATGAAAATTTAAGAGAAAAAAGTGATAAAATCACAGTTATAATAAGGACAAAGTATTATTATATGCCAGGCACTCTGCTAAGCAATCACCGTACACACACACACACAAATATCTATGTGCAAATAATGTGTTGCGGAAGCTCTTAAAGAAATTGTAAGACATCTGAAGTACTACCTACTTGACCTACTTTTCAACATTGAAATAGAAAGTACCCAGATCAATATTCCCTTTTTCTTGCATAATTGGGGAACAGAGAATTTCTTTTATGCCAGGATTATGTGCATAATATCTCATTTATCTGACATATTGGGAAATGAGGTATTTTATAGAAGTTCATTTTCGTGATGACTAAATCTCATCCCTTAAGTACAAACTTTAAAAATCTGAACCATTTTTGAAGGAAATCTTTTTAGCGAGCGCTACACACCTGTCTTCTCCCTCAGACTGTAATGGATATAGTTGAATCATTTTGCCATGACTCAAACCGTGCATTACGGACATCAAAGACTTCTGATTCAGTAATTCCCTCCGGGACTGACAAGAGAGGGGCCACTTACCCAGGTCTCAGCCTTCACATCCCTCAGCGGCTACATTCTATCACTTCTTAGGTCTACTCTTTGAGTTCTTCTCCATTCTCCATTAGTGACAGTCTTTCAAAAGTCACTTCTTTGTCTTCACCTGGCTCATTCTAGCAAGTCAACCCCTAGCCAGCTATGCTGAGGAACCAGACAACTGTGACGTCTGGAACCGTGGATAAAGAGATAGTAAGAGTCACTCAGATGAGGGCTGAGTGTAAGATGAGCACATGACAATGAGCTGAGCACAAAACTAAGTGAACTTGGTGACAGTTAATTCCACTACCGAGATCTTTTTTTAGTACCTAGGGTGCATTTGAGTTGAGAGGTAGATGACAGCGAAGTCCAACTTAAGTGCAGGTGAGATCGCAGACAGATGGACAGACAGATGGACAGACACACACACACATACACACATACATGTTCTATAAATAACCAATATTTGACAGCACTTGTAGGAAGAGCTGAAAGAACTGTAGAGCCAAAGTGTACAATGAGAACACAGTGGGGAGGTGCAGTCCGACTTTCGGCCCGTTGACCATGGCTCTCATTTGCTTGTGGAATGTCTAGGGCGCCGAAGCGAAGTGTTAACGACATGGGACTTTTGCTTACTCACTCACTTCTGACACTCTTAGAATGAAGGGAAGCACGCCCCCATTATCCAGCCCCCCAGGTTCTGCAGGGTGAGTGGGATCGAAGGAGATTTAGGAATCTACGAGAGTCTCAGCAGGGAACTCGCGGTAACTTAAATGAACAATGGAGGACACTTTAGTGAGGGGACCACTTATGAAAAGAAGGGCAGGGGTAAAGGAGAGCAGTAAGTGGTCATAAAGTGTCCCCAGCTAGTCACAGCTAGGACTCCTGGGAGGCCAGGTGGCTGACAGCCACTGAACAGCCTTACATGTGGAGAGGACAGGGAGAGAATGGTTTCAGGAACCTGGACAAAGGGCTGAGTGACAGGAAGCCCACTGGACAGGAGCTGTAGCCTTTGGTTAGGAATGCAGCCCGGTAGCCCAGGGCCTGGCAGCGGTGGAACCAGAGGGAGGAAGTTCTGAGACGTCATTCACCTCTCATCCTCTCTGCTGCTACTGTCCATGGATGATGAGCCAACAGCACACCAGACAGAGCGAGGAGAGGCCTACTGACACTGTGTGTGAAGGTCAGCCTCGAAGCCAGGGCTGAGCAGGGAAGAGCGCAGAGTGGGCTGAGAGAGGCAGAAGACAAGTATCCAACGCATAAGTGGAAACTGAATGACACTGTACTATACTACATCTTTGTGCTTTTTCTTGCTTAATCTCCTAGGGTCATAGTCCGATAATGGTAAGAAAATAAAATATTATGCTATGTGTTAAAGGGGATCAGGTTATTTAATCGAGCTCTATAGATTCAGTTTCTTTAATGGATAATCCGCAAACGGATGCTTAATTCCCATTGGCTATCTAGTGGAAGCAGTTTCAAGTTTATCACCTCTCTCTTCCCATAATGGTAGAATTTTTAAGGTGTTTAATTTTCACGGGGAAGTGGAATCATAATTGTCCACAAAGCGCACCCACTGGGATATATATCTTTGTGCCTCTTCATCATGTTATGTCAAATTGCATTTCCTAAGGTGCTCAGTAGGCTGTCACATGGAACTGAGGAAACTCAATACAAGCACAATGCAATGTCAATTTAATACAAGGTATCTCTGTTTAAACTGAGGAATTCTGTTTACTGTAGGAATTAAACAACGATGCTTTAGTGTGTCATAAAAATGGCATGCCTAGTGAATGTCGATGCTCCAAACACATTTGTTTGTTTTTTTCCAGGACAGCATGGTGATGTGAGTATCAACTGAGGGTTTCCCTCCAAGGCCCAGTGATGATCGAATGTGGCAGGTAGGCCCCTGTGTGAATAGTTGATCCTTCAATTAAAAAGGAAAAGAGAGAACGGCTTTCACATGTTGGAGTGATGCCTTATTATTGTTATGCTCTCCTAAAAATGGAAGCAGCGCCATCTGAAAAAGATTGTGCTTGGGAAATTCTACCTGACAAACCGAGTGGAGGTGTTTCATAAAAGTTACACGAGGTTGGCTCAAAACTGTCAGGCAGTTTCCCTAAGTGACTCACTGAATTCTGTAATCTGCATCTCCTATTAAAACTGAGAATTTCCAGGAAAGGAAAGAGAATCACATTCTGACTTTTTAAAAAACAAACGTATCAAAATACAAAGTTTAAAAAACAGTTATTTCTTTAAAACCAGAGAAAATTGGAATAGAGATCTTAGGTATAGTAAGTATTAGCACTGAGGAAAAGACATTAGACAAGTCAAAGTACATTAAAAAATATACTTTTTCCCCATAGCTAGATGGAATCCTACTGTGTAAACATTTCTACCAAAAGTTGAGGTAGAAGTACAGTGAACAAAATCATGAACTTTTGAGTCGTTCACATCTTGTTTTGTATTACATCCCTATTTAACTAGTCTTGCCTTAATAATTAAATTGCTTAATACTTATAAACTGGAGTTTCCACATCTGAATGCGGAATAACAGTACCTACTGGACGGGCCAGCTCTGAGAGCTGAGTGTCTGGCATGTGGATAGAACCTGCAGCTGTTATTATTACTGTCGCTAGCAGAGTTAGCAGGAAATCAAATCCTTTCTTTGCACAAGGGGGTACTTAATTAATATTTACATATACACCTGCATACATTGTAAAAATTTATTTACCTTCTATTATCCCTTAATATCATTCAGAACAGCAAATACAGACTGTTTATAAAAAGATGCTATATAGTCAATTGGTTTCTCTACCACCCAGTTCTGAAATAATGTATATGCTCAAAAAATGAAACTAAATGTTCTTTTAATAACATTCTATAGTCCTCATGGCATAATGTTTGAGTCTGCAAAAAATAATCAAATTCCTAAATTTTTTCTGTTCTTATCGATATTATTGCTGCTGTCTTGATACACAACCACATATAAATTCTCAATAACCGGGCCAACACAAGCGGCTAAATTATGAAAATGTTTCTGTCAATTCCTTGGCTCCTCCCCCCTTTCTGGAGGTCCCAGGAACCTTGTCCCGTGGTGTCCATTTCTGACGCTCTTCTCTTACTATGCCTCTCTGCACACTGCCCGCCCCAATGGCAGCAAAGTCATGCCCTTTCACACGGAGGCAGCCAGGAACCTTGGCCCCACGTGTGGTGTCTCCTGTCTGTCCACTGATTCGCAGGCTGCAGAGACCTGATGTCAAGGGTCTGGACCTAAGAGCTGGCCCAGAGGGAGACGCCTTTCCACTGGCTTTGATATCATCCCACCCGCATTATGTAATCATGAAATGTGCTGTAAATGTGCACCTGTGTGTACTGTAGGATCGCATGTGCACATGCTTCTCACGTGGACACAATTACCACTGTATGGCTGTCTCTGTCTTCGGCAACCGTTCGTTCATTCGGCAGCTCGCCTGCTCCTGACTAGCTCCCTGCCAAGTGCTGAGACTAGAACAGTGGGCAAGGCACGGAGAAGCCCTGCCCTCCGGTGGGCCACAGTCTAACAGGGAAACCGCTTTAGGTAAATGTACTTAGGGAAAGAGAGGGGATAGTTCCAAGAAATATAAGCATTAAAAAAGAATGAGAATTTCATCTTCTATATTTTCACTCAGTGTGTTTTTTCAACACTCTAATTAGTTTAAAATATCACTAAAGGTTATGGTAGACAATGAATAAGAAGTCTGACATAGTCAGGTGTTTATCCTGACTCTAGCAAGGTAGACTCCAAGTGTGAGAAAAACCCATTATTTCCAGATCCTAAGGCCTAAGCTTCTGAAAGCAGAACATGGCTCATGAGACTCTGGAAGCTCTCGAAAATGTAATTCTAATTATGCAATTGTAATCTACACAAAACAGGCCACGGACTGATCAGACGGCAATTGTCGGGGCTACTTTTCATTGGTGGCCGACAGTACCACAAGGGAAGAGCCACGGTCCTACAGAATAAGGAGTTCTTACACACCTTGGACCTAAAAGGACTTCCTTTCTGGGGTTTTGAAATCCTGCCTGAAATCACAGCCGGGGAAGAACACCTTCGCCGGGAGGGGGGTGCGGGGGGGGGGTGGGGACGGGACGCGGATGCAAAGGGCCCCAATTAGCAAGACAGAGCTAAAGTGACAGACTGTCATTTTTGCAGGTGTGGGAGCCAGGGAGTAGGACCAGGCAGGGCATGTTGAAGGGAGCCGAAGCCCTGGCTGCGACCATGACAATGACTTAAAAGGCTCTTCTGGGCAGACGAAGGCAATTAATAGCAAGAAGGATTATTTATAACAACAAAATCATGGGCGCTTGAGTGCCTATCAATAAAGATGTGTCAACGTCATAAGTGGTGGCTCCAGTCACTGGGATTTCATGCTGCCTTTCAAACAGTGACGTTGAGCTACACTGAACTGCCATGGAAAGACGTCTTCACCACATTGTGAAGTGAGACTTATCGGCAGACTTTAACGAATAAGAGCTGATCATTTAAATCCGGGTCAGTATGGAAAGCACGCAGCCTGGTTCCTACACCGGGTTGGCTAAAGGCTACCAAATGCTTGATAAGCAAGAACTGAACATTTATACTGACACCTTGTATACCTTTTATATTTTGTCACATATAGGCATGTATTTGAAAATACACATACTTATTACAGAATGTGCATTTATTGTTTCTCAACAAGTTTTTTTCATGTTTATAAAGTCCTAAGGAAATAATCTATTCAGAGCTATAGCTGACTAACAGAGTCAAGATTTGGGGGTCTAGGGAGTACGAAACCAGGCAAGCAGCACCTGGGACAGAACATGACCTTAATCCATGTATATGCCTGGACCTGTTACATGCTAATGAAGATCCAGGGGGATGACACAGTCACACCCCCTGGGCCTCCTCGGGAAGCTTCTTCTCTATCCACTTGGCACCCTGCACACGTCTCTACCTCGTGCTTATCCGTTTACAGGAATATTTCTCCCAAGGAACTCTAATGCCATCAAATCAAGAGTTAGGTAAATTCAACTTAGTATCATCAGTATGATGACACATAGCAGGTCATCAAAAATACATTCTGAATGAACAAATTTAGATTTTAGCAGGTCATGAGGAGGCTCTAAAAGTCATTTGGGTGATAAATACGACTGTCTTAATTGGAAATTGCAGGGGGCATTGTGCGGCAAGAGAAACAAGGGGGTGATCAAGTCACGGGTACCCCCCAGGGTCCTGGCTGGTGGGAGTGGGTGCCGCTGATCAGTGACAGCAGAGGGGCGACACAGAAGAAAGGGCAGGTAGAGAGGCAGAGAGATGCGGAGGGAGCAACTTCGATTTACTGAGTTTAAAATGTATTCTGTTCTCTCTGTTGGTATCATCAGAGAGCCAGGGCCCCACAGTACACAGGCCACTGTTCGAATGCCATTTTCACAAGAAACAATGAAATAAACTAAATACTCTTAGGCATCAACAGAAAGCACAGCACCGCATTAGGCTCTGTGAGGGGAAACAGAAGTGGACGATTTGTGGTCCTTATCACCGTTAGGGCAAGTTGGACACGTACCCAAAAAAAAATCGGAGCCCGGGACGAACGAAGGGTCTGCCACTGTGAAGGCCAGGACACAGAACAAATGGTCGGGAAAGGAGGGAAGGCTTTGCTCAAACTCAAGGAAGACTGGGAAGAATTCATGAAAAAAAGAGATGGAGACAGATTTCCACACGTAAAGACAGAGAGATGGTATGAGTTGTTAACTCCAATTTATAAAATTTATAATAAAATTTTATAAATTGGAGTTAACAGAAACTGGGGTTCGTGGAATTTAGTAAATATCCCAAAGTGGCACAGTTACAACATGTCAGAGATGAGATTTGACTCCACATCCACGTCTTTCTACCCTACATTAAGCTATAAATATTCTAGGGTGTCTATAAAGGAAAGTGGATCTCAAGGCTATATAAATGCAAGTCGAGTCACAAGTTGGGAGGATCCAAATGCCAGAATAAACAATTTGGACTTTATTCTTCCCTTTTTTAAGGAGAAGCATGGGGGCTTTGAGAACAGACTGAGGGACAAGACATTTTCCAATAATCTGATAATCCCTTTCCAGACAAAAGACAATAGGCATTAAACCCTCGTGAATTTGGAAAAAGAGAGAAGTAGTGAAGAGAAGAAAAGTAATTTAATGTAATGATTACTTTATAAATGTCTAATCATTTTCCTAAAATAAACATTTTATAAATTCTGATGAGAGTAAATGCTGAACTTCAGAATATAATGGAAGTGTTAACACGAATCACCAAAGATCTCCCAGATGTTTATTGTTCGACGAATACTTTAAAACTGCTTGTAAGTGCAAAAGATATACTGCGCAAAGGTTTCCTGAAATGTGGAAACTATTTCTCTAGTCTGCCTAGCGTTCTGAGTGCGGCTACAAAGCCAGTTGCAACCACCAAGGGGGATGAAGGAAAGTGTCCTCCCGGGCCAATCACGTTGTCGCATTAACAGCATTCCAACGGAAATCAATTGTTAACATTTTCCCTGCCACCTGTGGACTGGACCGCTTGGTGCAGCATGAAGTATGACAGGATTTTTCACCATTTAATGCAAGGATCAAACAGACATCCATTTATTTTTATTAGAAAACCTGTAACAGTATAGGAATAACTTCAATAGCGGAGATAATTACTCACTTTAAGTATTAAAGCTCTCTCCACTACCTCAAATATATCTACTGCACTTGCCAAAAGTTTAATTAAAATGAGATGACTGGAATAATTAATATCATAGTAAACATAAGAAAAACTAATAAAACTACAATTTTTTTTCTTTAATTCTTTTTAGCTATGCTAAAAGAGGCCATTTCAATTTTCAGTAATGAGTTACTTAAAACAGTTTCTATATTAGAAGTCTTCCTGATATTCATGTTAAAGAAGAACACGTCATGTTATGTAAGCTTCTACATTTTTGAACAATGACACTACGCTGTGTGAAGTGTGAAAATATTTTCGATCAATGAATAAGGCAACTCCTACCCCAAGTTATTATAAAAATTCTTCATAAAGGTTTTATTTTAGCAAACTTAGTGGCTAACTTTACTCTCTAAACTATGCAAAGATGTGTATACCACTTAGAAACATACACAAACCTCTTCAAGCGATGCAAGTATAACTGTATATATACATATATTTAATGTATGCATTGTTTAAAACCAGTATGCGGAAACATTTATAAATAATGTATTAAAAAATACTGAGTTCCCAATGATCTCGTAAGAGAAACTAACTAAATTAAAAGCATTTTGAAATACGATGTGTGAACTTTCCACCTCTCTACTTCTCCAAGAAAGAGCGAATGACTGTCAAAACAGAAAGTCATTGAAAGCCCAATGTCATTGTCACAAGGGCCTTCTTAGGGAATCCCTGTTTGCTCTCTACCTCTCCTGGAACATTAAACAATAAGGTGCAGTACACAGGAACTATCAAAAGGGAGCACCTTTGAGCCACCAAAATTATGTTAGCCTAAAACCCACAGTCTCCCAACTACAGACAAGGATACTATCTCAGGTATTTTATGTGCTCAAATGATCACTAAAAATTAAGCACCGCGTATAAGCTGCCATTTGGAACATTAATTTACCTTTGCTAATCATCTTTTTAACCTGAGGCTAAAAGGGCTCACTCACCATTCGGGTACTGAGGCTCAGGCCAGGAGATGTTGAAGGAGTGGGGCGAACAGGGGCGCACTCTGGGGGCGGCCAGGCCTTCGGGGGTCCTCTCCGCGGTCTGTGCCTGGCTGGGCCCGCTCACGGCGCACCCACCCCCCGTGCAAGCCTGGACAGAGATGGAAGGAAACAAAAAAAGCCCATTTCACTCTGGGTCCCAAGAGTTTCAATGGGCACTGAAGAAAGAGAATTCACAGTGAGAGTTCCAGATGCTTCAAAATAAAGCTCCCTTTACCCCACAAAAGGGCTGTTTCAATGCTGAGGCTTGACAGTTTGTTTGTTTGTTTGTTTTTAAGGACACAGGACAGCCATCTCCAATAATTAGAAAACAACCCAGAATGCATGAATGAATGAAAAAGAACACATCCTAAGGCGGAGCCTAGGGACAGGACACACAGGGGTGGGCAAAAGCAGGTCTGCAGTTGAGAGTGTGCAAAACACAGGGTTTATTCTTGGATCATTATTTATTAACGATTGTATTATTTTCCTTACAAACAGCTGTAAACACACTGTTGTCCACACTGTACAGTGCCTGGGTGAATAGCCCTTCTTAAATTAGCCTCGGACAAAGGTTCCTATTGTAGAATGAATTAAACACACGCACACGTGTGTGTGTATCCCTTGAAAAAAGTAAAAGAGACTGAACGCTACTTCAGGATAAAACAAGAGATTTCTGAAAAAATATGTACAGAAAATATAATCGCCCTTTATTTACTACAGTGTGAACAATATAACAGTGTCGCCAAATAAAACAATATTTCTCATAAATCAACAACAAAGAAGTTGTTGAGTGACTGTTTAATGCCTTAAAGGGTCAAATCGTACTTAGGCGCCAGAGGACATGGGCTTTGTTCAATGGCTGAAAAACTTAAAAGTGTCAGAGGACCCCTCCTATTCCCCAGAAAGTTACTGCTAATGCCAAAAACAGAAATATGGATATTAATGATATTTGGAAACTTCTGGGTGCACTATCATAATAAATTGCAAATAATCCTCAAATAAATCTTTAAATATCTTTAGGAAAATACCTTCACTCCCTAAATTGCTGGATAAGCATTTCTCCAGGAAATTGAGACAAACAGATAGGATATTTCTAGACTAAGCCTGCTAGGAAATATTAGTGATTATATCTTTATATAAATAACACAGGTATTTGAAAACTATACTTAAGCTTTGTTCAGCATCTCTCTAGGTTACAACAGTAATTTCCACAGTTAAATTTAAAAATCTTTCAAAAAGCACTATTTTTTTCTTTACACCAAATCAGTAAGAAAAGGAAGCAAATTCATAGAACAATGTAAAAAGCAGGGAGTTAGTCCATTATCATGGAAGGTAGATTTCACTAATATAAACGATTAAAATAGCTCTTTATTTCTTCGGGCTTGACCCTACTTTTCAGTTTCCTAATGAGGAGTTCTCATTAATGAGGAGTAAGTATCTTTTGATACTTAACACAGCCAATATTCTTTTCCCTAAAGATAGGAGAAAACTGACTGATTTTCTAATGATTTTTTTATACTAAAGTTTAATATTGCAAAATTATTGCAAATAATTCATTACATGTATAAATAACAATACATGGTCAGTCGATGTAGAGCTCAATCTCACGTGCTGTTATAAAAATACAGTATTAGTCCATGTTTTCAGGATAACTTCTCATCGGCGTAAGCAAGGTTCAGCTGGGTTAAGCTGTGGCCCAGGCATGAAACTGCATTAAGATCGGGGACCTAATTAACCTCTGCGGGTTCCCTCTAATTCTCAGCTGTGGTGTGTGCATATGCATGTCAGAGGGACGCTGTCCTCCTCTCGAGGACAGAGCCTCTGCACAGAAAGAAGAATCAATTGAACTTGTGGTCAAACCCTGACTCAAAGCTCGAGGACATGTCACTGTGAGCCCAAGAACAACTATCTGAACATTAAAATAGAAAAATCAAAACATCTCCAATGTGCTAAAAGTCTACCAGAAAGTGTGGCAGGAAAAGAGGCCAGGAGGGACCCTGTGTTATCATAGGAAAGTGGTCAAAGGAGTCTTCTTTCCAGTCCTCAGAGGGAGATAAATCCATCCTTGGTATTTTCTGGGTTATTTTTCCCTTATTTGTAAACCCTTAACGCAATGGGATTTAATTCTGATAGTCTATTTGTCACCATTTTGTTTTCATTAATAACCTAAGACTTTTCCCGAACTCTCCCCACAGAAACACTATACTATGTGACATAAAATTACATATTTTAAAAAACAGAACGTGAATTAAAATTTACTTTGAGAATTTTATGATGCCCCCTGGGATAAACAAAGACGTCCTCTGGTTTAGAAGGACTGTCGTTTGGGTTGTCATGAAAGATCCATAAACTAGTAAAGGGACAAAGAATTTCTTAAGAACCTAAAAGAGTTCATGAGAGAATTTTTCTTGTAAATGAAACAGAATTTATAAAGGGGCCACTGAAATAACAGAATTACCTGAAAAATATTTTATTTTGTTTTTTCCACATTCTTTTTGCATGCATTTGGAGGTGTCAAGAGAGCAGCCCATCAGTAAGGAATACATGTTCTTAAGGTTGCTTCCCAATTGATCTAACCTAACTGGTATCATCTAAATGAAACTGAACCAATCAGTGCCTTGTTTGACCTGCCAGCACCAGAAGCCATTCAACACAACTGAATGCTTATGAAAATTCTGGTTTGGAAAATCTAAAGAAAATAGTGTGAATTAATAAAAGTGGCTTTATGAAATGACAAAGCCTTTGAAAGCCTTTGAGCTATTAAAATGAGGTGTCTCAACCCATCTCTTATAGTTTTCATCAATTGCAGCCATTTAAAAAAATGCGAAGTCATAATACTACCCTGAATTGATGAGTAACTCTGGTCCAAAGAGGGGACCGAAGTTTTGATCTAATGAAATGCATGACTAATAAAAGCATATTAATCATTTTTAAAAATATGACTATTAGGAATATCCAAAACTAACATTCTCTTTTCGGTCATTTGTTTCCACATAAGCAGGGCCTGGGGATGCTGAGAATGCAGCAAACTTTAAAGTCTGAAGAAAAAGAACATGGCTGATTTATCTATAAATGCCCTTTTGAAAAGTGAAGCTTATCACTTACAAGAATCCTTTCAGGAAATATATTTAACACAGCATTCATTAAGAGACAAATGTCTAGAAGTAATATGAAAATTATCAGACCATACATACGTTGATGCTTGTCTTCCTGTCTTCTTTATTTAATTACTGAGGTTATTGTTATTAGGGAATACCACACTTCACAACATCATTTGTTGAATATAAGAATAGGTTATGCTGTTTCTTCTAGCGGAAAAAACATGTTTGGAATCACATCGTTCCCAACTCTGACATTTCACAGCAAATTAACTGATTTATATCGGAAGTCTCAGATTCTTAATGAAATAAATATACTTAGGGTTCATTCACTCAAGAATTGTTTGCTGAGCTTCCAGTTTTCACCAGGCACTGTGCTTGACTCTGTAGGCACAATTCTGAAAGACGCAGTCGTCTACCATGCGAGAGTTTATAATCCAGTCAACATGAGAAATTAAACGAAGACACATGAAGTAACATACTTGCTTTCAGTCTAGAGAAAATCACAATGGTTCCAATTCCCCTGTATTTTCCTCTATTCTAATGTCAGCTTATAGGCTTTGATATCGGCACGTTTTGTTTTCCAACACTTAGTCAATATGCTAAAACTCTCTATAAAGGCAACACCACTTGGCTGAGAACCTATCTCCATCTGCTGATCTAATGACCTTGAAAGCCAGTTATTGTGTCTAAACTGTGAAAGACAACAGTTCCTCAATTAATCAGGATGAACCTAAAATATTCTGGTTCATTTAATTAACTGGTTAACAAAGTTGAATAAAAAAAAACCTTTTAGTTAAATACTTCCTGAACATATATTAGTGTACATTCTGCCCTAATAAATATAGTCAAATAAAAAATAATGAATAAAAAACAGGAGCAAATTGAGTAACAAGAGTTAGGGCAAGACTTCCACATCTTTATGACATCTCATGTTACTCAATGGCTGATGGAGCTCGTCTGACTCCACAGAAAATTGTTTGAGGGTCACCTTTCCAGCATCCTAGAACTTCAGGGCTCCAAAAACATAAAACTCAGTTCAGTTATGAAAATTTGCCTTAGTGCATATAGTTAGTGGTAAATTCTAAATTGACACTCAGGAGAGTGGAATCCCAATTCAGGGGTGTCTATTCTTCAAGGTATTACAGATTTATAAAACATTAGTGATTAATGTTATTTTTAGATTTTATGTATTTATTTTTAGAGAGAGGAGAAGGGAGGAAGAAGGAGAGGGGGAGGAACGTCAACTTGTGAGAGGAACATTGATTGGTTGCCTCTCGCATGCACCCCAGCTGAGACTGGTCCTGCAATCAAGGCATGTGCCCTGACTGGGAATCGAACCAGCAATCTTTTGCTTTGTGGGATGATACCCAGCCAACTAAACCACACCATTCAGGGCAAGGGTGGTGGAGGGCGGGGAGGTTCATTGATTGCATAGCATGTCCTAAAAATGGCCTTGAGAATTGACCCATTCCATGTCATTTGCCTCCTTCTGATAAAAACCAAGAGCATGACAATCTTTCTAATTGTGGTTGCTTCTAAGTGGCAGAGAATATTCCACATTTTAATATTACCACTGTTTTGTAAATAGTGTGGATTTGCGTATCAGCTTTTGAAAATCGAGTTAATATATTTCTTACATCTTGGGTAATAAAGTAAGTAATCAGAGCTGCTGTTCATAAACGCATTTGTGTGCTGAACACCTAGGCACATGGAGTCAGCTCTGAACCGGATTTTTAACATCGTCTGGTTGCCCTTGTTTGATGGTGCCAGGTCAGACACTTAGCAATAGTTGAATGTAGTTTATTTTCTCGTGGTATAATATTTAGAGCATTCAAGAGCATGTTAAGTAAAATGAATGCATACACAGTGTCTACATAAATGTAAATTTATTCATAATCAAGAGCAGAATATTTTCTATGGCATTTATCAAAGCAAATATCCTTATATAGGTATTGCTATAAAATGAAGAGTGTGTTTAAAACAAATAGGGACAATCTCATGTTTATATTCAGTTATTTTCAGATGTGCTATTAAACTTAAAAAAGATTACATTTCATCAAAAAACAAAAGGAACTACTGAGTATAAATTCCACAGTAATATCAAGGTCTTTAAAAAGACCTTTGTATAAAAGTGCTATTTTGCATGAAAAAAATTGCTATTGTCTGTCCAAAGAAACCTCTAAACTATGTAGATTCTAGGGTTTTATTAAGTGATTGTTCTTTTGAGATAGAAGAGTAATGTAAACCAGAATATAATAATGATCAAGAATATCTGGGGGTCATTTAAGCCTTCATTTAAAAAAGAAGACCTAAATTTTCATAGTGTGCATTGTTTTCAAATGAATACAAGCTCCATGGGGAAATAACCTTATTAATCCAAGCATTTTAGAAAAAGCCCTCAACAATTATGGCATTCTACAAATAATAAAAAAGAAATAATTTCTGATAATCCTAAATTAGATTTGGGAAAACCTACTGACTCAGATTGTTATGCTATCATTTTTGCATAATATAAAATAAATGTAGGTATTACATCAACATAATTCACATTTAGGATGTGAAGTGAGTTTTCAGTGTGAATAGCAATACATGACTTTTTTTTTTTTTTTTTTTTTAGGTGAGGAAGGGAGAGGAGAGGAGACAAAGGGGAGCAGCAAGGGACAGGAAAGGGACAGGGAAAGTGATAAAGAGAAAGTGAACTTACCCCCAACTTGATAAGATATTTTGTACCAGGCAAAAGGTATTGTAGCCTGTGATCCTGCAAAAGCTCTGTACTGTTATAGATGACATCCCAAACTGTAAAATCATGCACATGATTTGAAATATACAGTATATAGCGCTCCAGAATTCCATTTACTTTTCTTGGTTGTTTCCACCTAGGAATGGAAAAATATAGCATCATCATCATCCTTCATTCAAGTCAAACCTAAAATGTCTACACTTTGTATAGGACACATATAGGCTTGGATTTATGCCACAGTAGAAATACACACTGAAAGCCCCAAAGTGGTTTACTTTAAAAAAAAAAGAAAAAGAAAAAGAAAGAAACCCATGTAGTTATTAAATGTCTATTCTGAATGGTTTAAGAAAATAAGATGTAGTGCCTGTTTTGTAGTTACTTACAATTTTAATTAGCTAATCACACAAAAATGTACGAGTGAGCACTTGATTTTGAACTTAAGCCATAGAACAATAACTGGGATAAGCAAAACATCTGAGCACTTCTGAGAAATGGGAGAAGGGGAAGAATAACGTCATTGTCTTGAAGAAGGCAGCGACCAAACAGTTAGTATGCAAGTACAGAATGCAGAGAAGTTGTGGGTAGGAAGGGCTGCAGAAGGGAAGTAAGACTTCCGGAATGAGGAGACGCGTGACCTAGACACATGACTGTGTACTTGACAGAGGGTCCCCGGTTTCGTAGGGAAGGTCGACTGTATTCCACCTGAGGGTTACGACGTGTCAGTGAAAATGAACACACAAGTCACGGAACAGACAGATGCCGGTAAGCAGAGAAACAGAGTGGTGGGGTATCTTTTGGGGTACAGAAAGTGGGGACAGGTTAGGGCCGAAAGGAAAGTCGGCGGAGAGTTTAGATTTGGGACAATGGGGTATGGAGAATGTTTTTTCAGCTTGAATAGATATTTAGTCTAATCTCTTCTTTCATAGATGAGAAAACTGAGACAAAGAGAGGTGAATGTAAACAAGTATTAACTGGGGATAAGAGAGTTTTAATCAGCACTGCAATATACCCAGTCCCTCCTGTATTAGGAAATAGATAAAAATCACTAATGTCAAAAATAATCGGAACACGCCTGTACGTGAAAGTTCCTTTGTGACTTCAACGGAAAAGGAACTAGTTCGCCCTCAAAAAGAATACTGGACGTGTACGCGCTGTAAGGCCACATGATCACAAACAATGCCCCACCCACGGAAAGCCGAGGCAGGCATGGAAGCGGTCAGTTTTCCCCTTACTGGCGTTTCCACAGAATCTGTGTGCAATGTAGCTCGGCCTGATTGCACAGAGACAAAATGGAAATGAAGCTGGTGAGTGATAATCAAAGGCTCCCAGAACCACTGAACTAATCACTCCCATGCATTTAATCACAATAAAATTAATTCTATGTCACAAACCTTTCCCTTGATTGAACTCACTGGGATTCTGGCGTGAGCCCCTGTGCGACAGAAACAGTATTTCTACTTACTGTACGTCTACAGTCCTAGAATCCAGGACGGTCAGAACTGGGGGATCCACGTGTTCCGGTGGCAGCTGCGCCGTGTGCAGTGTGACCGGGGAGCTGTTTGTGCACCCCACGTGCGTGCACGCACCGAGGAGAAACTGGTGGGGCGTAAACACCGCTAAATCTAGGGTGTGGGGAAACAAGAGCTTACTTACAATTACAGGTTTTATCCCAGAGGTTTCACTCCTCCTCCACATTCCTACTTAGAACTGTTAGAGTAAAGCTTAACGTAAGAATCAATAGCCATCAAAAGCAATACCAACAGACTGTTTCATTCCTTAAATATGCTACGACTATTTTTAAATGGACAGCTGTCAGTCAATCTCATGGTTTAACCTTTTCATTTTAACAATTTGACTGTTTTCTTGAATGTCCCTCACCAGGTAAATCGGTTTCTGAGTTTAGAGTTGGCTCAATGGCTCTGTTAAAAAAATAAATGAGACATTTAAATGATTTTTAAAGCATATTTGAAGACAACAGGAGTTGCTTTTGAAATTCAAATACACAGCTTGTAACAATGCCTTTGAGCTTGCAATTCCTTTTGCTGAATTCCTTTCTTCCCTCTGCACCTGGCCAACTATCATTTGACCTTGAAGCTGGCCGGGCTCAGTGCAAATGCCTGTTTCTTTCTTAAGACATCCCTAGCACATTCTGTCGTGACCTCTGGCACAAGATGGAGCCATTACTCTCTCCTCTCCCACCCACGACATTTGCACAAACCTTTAGCATAATGCTCACAACAGCGACATAATGATTGGTTTACGAGACTGCATATCAGATCCGTCAGAGTGAACTCTGTAAAGGGGGAGGGGATGGTGTGAGGCTCACGTTGCATCCCCAACGTCCAGCACAATGCCCGGCACATGGTGGGTTTTGAATACAAGTGTTAGAACGAACTAATCTGCAATTTACTAATTCAGTCCTGAAATACCCCCAAGTACCTCCTTAGCAAAAGCACTCAGTTATTGTTGAATAAACCTAACCAAGGTTTCATCAATTTTACCAAGATTTAAACGTCAGACATGTTGTTGTACTAGTCTGAATGCCTACACATAATTCTCAAACAAAAATGTTTCATTAAAAAACAAAACAAGAGATGGAGGTACCCCAAATTGTTAACAGAGGTCTTTCAGAGTGAGGACTCATGGATGACTTAAACTCTTCATTCCACAGAGTTTCAAATTTTCTAAGATATACGCGTGTATCAGATGGAGAGAAGGCGGCCACAGGTTCCCAACATGAACTTGTTACAGAAGAAAATGGGGAGTCCAAGCCCTAGAGGCAACAGCTACGTCCCCTACACCGCGCTTTGCTGTTTCTCAGTGACATCAGCACTGGCTTGGTTTCCTTTTCAATTACACGCCCCGCCCCCCCGTTTTTGGCAACTCCAGCGTCCTCCGTAATGACTCATCCCTGAATCTGGCCCAGCTTTCACTCCCTCAAATATGATGCCCTTCATCCCGACTGCATTTTTTCAGCGTTCAGCCTAGTTACGCCCACCACTCCACCATCTCCAGAACCGTTTCCAAAGTTTTTAATTTAAAATCTCCCTGTCTCACCAAGACCTGTGACCTCCCACCTCCTCCACAGGTCACATGCGTGCACTCACTCCTTTGACACCACACATGTCCAAGGTCTTCTTTCCAGAGTGTTCACAACACTGGCGTTCCCTCGCTGTGATCTTGGATCACCTGTTCCAAAGCCACACTCTCCAGGTCTCTGAAGTTCTTCACTTCTCCAGTGCCCTTCTTGATCAGCTGCCTCAATCCTGAGCTCTGGGTAAATCTCATCATCTCATTTCTCTAATACTCCTCCTATCTGTCAGATTTCACTGGTAGACACTCCTGTAAGGCTGAGGAGTCTGCGGTAATTTTGGGTTTTCTCATTGGCACCAGACCCTTGGCACTTCTCAGCGGTTACTGACTTACCTCCCTGCTTCTTCCTTCATTGTGCTGATCACTTATTATTATCTCTTTTCTCCTTCCATGGTTTGGCCAGTTCTCTGGAGGAACTGAGTGGGGTCTCCGACCGAAGCCCTCAGGTCGAGCTCTCTCTGAACCCCTATAATACTTGCTATCTGTGTCATGGGAGTCCAGGTGAATGTTTTGGGTTTTTTTTTCCCCTGCTCTTCTCTGCTCCTGACCCCATGCCTTTCCCTCATTTTCCTCTAAACTTCCCTCAATCGAATTATAAAGTCAGAATTTACCTATGAAATAGGTACTACACATGAAACAGAATGTGACTGGTCAGAAAGCAGAAAGAGGAGAGAACCTTCTGGACAGAGCCATTAGGTGAGTGAAGAGGACTCGGGGTCTCGATTTAATGTTTAGGAGAAACAGAAGGTGTGCGGGCCCTCCCCGCCCCCACCGCAGATTTCCCAGACTGACAGACGGACTAAGGAAAGAAGGAAGGAGACAGAGATGTGCAGGATCTGGGAAAGAGGGGCTCTGATGCCTGTTTCCAAGGTAAAGTCCAGGCAGACCTCAGCAAAAGAAAAGACCGTGGTGTGTGCCGGCAGGCAGGCCAGAAAAGACCGCAGCGATTTCAGGTTCCAGAGTGCCACTCGGGAACAACGGAGAGACCTCCTGGATCGGAGGGAGTGATCTCAGGAGGGAGCCCTGCGCACAGAGGAGGAAGCATCCTGTGTGCGTGGCCACACGGCCAATGCCAAGAAGTCACCTAAGGCCCTGGCAGCTTTCACACCTTCAGGGGGTGGGAGGGGCCCCAAGAGCGATTGTGGGGAGTGACGTCAGACATTAAGCCAAGTTAGAGAAATTAAGACACAGATATTCACAGGCATAGAGATGTGGGTATATGTCTTACTGACTGAGGCTTATAAATGCTTCCTGCTCATCTCGCATTTGATTCATGCTTACGATAACCATGCAGCCAAGACTTTCAAACCCGTGCACAGTTAAAATTGTCTTCCGATTGTTTTTTTTTTTTAAAGATAAATTAAATCACAAAATAAGCATCCTATCTGTTTTGGGAAATCTGATGCCTTTGCTATAATAGAAATCGAGGATTTTCTTTGGATTCTTGAAAACTATACTCTCCATAGTACAGAGAAAGCCAGTCTGATTAAATAGCTTTTTTGACTTCCAAGTCATTTTTATGCCTGCACTGTCCACCCCAAAGTGGTTTATTCTTAATGTGTTTCCATAAGAAGATGAAGTGTCACTTGTGTCCTTCGAGTGATGAGTCATGGAAAAAAGAAGGGACAGAACATGCCGTGACACATGCCAGAGGAGGCTGCACAGGTGGCCAGACTGGGAAACCCTTGGTAAAAGGGGAGGATGATCTGGTGAGGAAGAGAGAAAAGAAAACCAGACGAGAGAAGAGCAGATCAAATCAGGTGGGGCAGGAGCGGGAGCTCTGTGAAAAAGAACAATAAAAACGGCAGATTTCTTTTTTAAGAATTTGAAGAAGTGAGGAAGAGGGTTCCAGGGGAAGCCCGATTAAGGCACTGTTCAGGGGCGAAGCCCCAGACAAACGGCAGTTTCAAATTTAAGGCCAAGAGGAAGAGAATAATGGCTCTCTCCTCCCTAACCGCAGCTAACTGCATTTGATGACAGGTCTCCACAGATGGGACCAGGCCCTTCAAGGGCAATGTCATGGATCAGCGGATCCCAGCAACTGCAGGTATGTACACAAACCCGAGTGGAGTCAATGGAGGGCGGGGGAACCCAGGAAACATCAGGCTGCCGTTTGTCAGGGCCCCTCGGCAACACCGTCTTGTTGTTCATTTGCTTGATCGCATCGTTAGCATAAGATCAGACACAGAGAGTTGCGGACCGTGGGGTGGGGGGAGGGGAAACAGAGCGGCCTGAAAGGCATCAGGAACGGACCCACGGGCACTGCACGGAACTGCGACCTCATGCATGGAAACCTCGCTGATTGCTGTCAAGCAAACTATAATTTACAATACTGGCCATGAATTACATGCTATTTTACGATTGATTTCATGCTGTTGTTCGGAGAATTTCATTGATCTCAATTTACAAAATGAACCAATAAGTAGGCAATGATTTTCTTTTAACTCCCGGTGTAAACTGAGGAATTTATATCTTCTTGTTGGTGTCTCCCATTAGAAAATGGCAAAGCAGCTCTTGCTTCTTGATTGTCTAACGCATGTTATCAAGTAGTTTTTCTATCGACTTCCAACTAAAACATAGAGCTTCTTCTCCCCGCTCTGGTCATCCTTGCCCCGTATCATCACCTGGATGCTTAAAAATGCTGGAACGATTTAGGTCAGCACTGACCGCATCTGCTCTGTCATTAGGTATTCCAACTTGAGAGCCGCTTCCAGGTTACGCCTCAGTGAGGACGCACCCCGGATGGCCGGCCTGAGACGTGGCGTGTTTTGCGCTGACACCTGGAAAGCAACGAGCGGCGCCAGGGTGTGGGCACAATGTCGGGCAGTGTTCGTCTCTGCCGCAGGGCAGCCCCTGCTTGCCACCTGCTGCCCCACCGTTTGGGCCCAGAAAACAGACTCTGACCTCATAGTTCACAAAAACAGAGGCCTTCTTTAGCCTGGACATCACTGCTCTTCTGCTCCTTATAGAAGCCTTACCTGGTAATACCATTCACTTCCAGCCACAGGAGTGATTACCCATCGCCAACATCCAGTTCTGCCCTTTCAAACTAATGTGCCCTGGTAAGTAAATATATATATAATATATATGTGTGTGTGTGTGTATTTTTAATACACACACACACACTCAAAATATATGTGCCCTGGCACCCAAACTACATTACTACATTAATGTTGTTTCCTATTTTTTTGCTCACAATGTTTTCTGCCTCATCAGAGGAATCCACATACGTCCCTTTATGAACATCCTCTTCAAAGTTTGTATTATTCATGGAGCATCTCCTGATTCTCCCAAATGTATGCACAGTTTGTACTCTTATTTAGTTGCCTTTTAAGCAAACAAATCCCCCTCGGGAGTGTCCTTACCCCAGCCAGGCGACCGAGCGGGGGTCTCGGCCCCCCGAGAACAAGAGTGTGCAGTCTCCCAGGCATCCCCTTACACCTGCTCACCCTTTGGACACTCCCGATGGTAGAATAGCGAAGACGGGGTTACAGTAAGAAGTCCAACTGTATGCAGACGACCGCCTGGTCCCTCTATCAAGACAGCAGTCGGTGGCATGTGGTGGGGGAGCCCAGCCTGCTAGGGACTGACGATCACTGGTTTGGAAGGAAAAGTAAGGACCACTGCTGTCCGTTGTGACAATGAGGATCAACGCTCCCTCTTCCTTCTCTTTTCTCTGCGGGTTGGAGGGGACAGAAGGCTGCCGTGCCAGCTCCTTAGGTGGTCATGCTCGTAGCCAGTTGTCCTCCAGTCTGGGTACCTGGGCACCACTCGTGCTCAATTTATAATAAATTATAGTATATTGAGCCCGAGATTTTTGTTTTTGTTTTTTTCTTGGTTACTTTTATAATACTACAGCCCTAGAGCAGTGTCCTTCCCCCTTTCTCTCTCGTGCTCTCTCTCTCTCTCTCTCTCTCTCTCTCTCTGCCGCCCCCCACCTCTACTCCTTGGCCATCTACCTTGCTTCTGGACAATGACAGAATCAGGGAGTTGGTAACTGGCTTTTGGCTTTTATGAATGCTTACAGCTCACACACCAAAGGGGGAGAGTTCAGATAACATTCCAGGAATGTTTTTGAACAGATTTCAGTCGTACAATTCAGCTAAATATTTCATAGAAAACTAAAGGTTTCCCCCCACCCCAGATTTGGGGGGATATTTGCTACTGTCATATTCTTTGATAACTTAAGGAGTCAGTTACCATATTGCAAAATAATACTCAATTCACGTGACGTATTGTTAACCAACAGAAGTTAATGAGACATAATGAGAATGATAAGTGTCTATCTGTGGCAGGGAAGGAATGAATTTATCAATGAGTGTTCCACAAAATACTACAGTACTACTAAAATACTACTGCTAACAAAAATAACTAATTTATGGAGAAGCTCAAATTTCACTGATTAACAACAATCTACAATGAGGATGTTAGCACCAAACTACTGACAGACGCAAAATTGAACATAATGTATTAGCATTAATATTTTACTATTAGCTCCCAAAATGTTCACATTTTCAGTATTTCTTTATATATATATATATATATATATATATATATGTGTGTGTGTGTGTGTGTGTATAAAATGGATTATGCTATTTCAGTTGTCCCATTTTTTTCTCTCCTTTATGCCCCTCTTCCCTGCACCCATCAGCATTTCCCTCCTTAGTTCATGTCCGTGAGTCGTACATATAAGTTCTTTGGTTTCTCTAGTTCCTATATTATTCTTAATTACCCTCTGTCTATTTTGTGTCTACCATTTATGCCTCTTACTCCTTGTACCTTCTCCCCCATATTCCCCTTCCCCCTCCCCACTGATAACCCTCCATGTGATCTCCATTTCTGCGATTCTGTTGCTGTTCTAGTTGTTTGCTTAGTTTGTTTTTGTTTTTAGATTCAGTTATTGATAGTTGTGAGTTTGTTGTCATTTTACTGTTCATAGTTTTGATCATCTTCTCCTTCTTAGATAAGTCCCTTTAAATTTTCATATAATAAGGGACTGGTGATGATCCTGAGTTTGAGAAATGTCTACTCAAAAGTTTGTGGAAGTTCAGTTTCCACTACAGGGATGTAGCTTTATGGAAAGCATTTATTTGATTTATATTTTCAAAACCAAACTTAACTTTACAGTAGTGATTCAGTGAGAGGGAAATCTCTTAATATTATCTATATAGTCTTTTTGACACTCAGAGTTCCAACCTAATAGAATTTATGGCCTGTATCATCTTGATTTTTGCATAATAGAGCTACACAAGTGGCAGAAAGCGACTTTCTAATCTTCCCACATGAAATAGATATTCAAATATTTGCAAATTTGGTAATATTTCCCTAGGAATTGCTGGACTGATACATATTTTCACAATAGGGTAGAAAAAATGGAGAGAGGGCATTACAAGTATATCGTCTTTGCAAAATAGCCTTTAAAAGTTGGGATATATGAAACAAACTTCCCTAAACTCTACTGGAATTTAAAAAAAGTTTTTTGACTCAAACTCTTTTTCTACCATTCTATGTTTGAATGTAACTGGAAAGTACAGTAAACATGGGAACGAGATTTTAATCAACAAGCAGGGAGGCCTTGTCTACATAAGTCATTCACGAACACTCACCTAAAGTTTCCCACTCATGGCAAAGCAACGATTTTATATTTAAATGTGTACCAGTATTTTGGTCATGATTACAGAGAATTACATCGCTACTATTAATGTTAAAAAATAACTGATCGATTTTTACAAACTTGAATGTAATGAAATGAGTCATATCTGTATACATGGGGTTGCACCTCTCACAGGTTTTGCACAAATCAAGTGCCTATGAGTCTGCAATTGTCTTTGTAGTTGTGTAATGTAGACAAATAGGAAGTAGAACCTACCCAATGCATGTCAAGCATTGGTGCACATGTCACTTCTCTGTCACCAGTCAACTTAGATCTGGCGGTCAGCCTCCAACAAACCATTTGGTTCCCAGTTGGTATTCCAGCACATTCTCCACACAATGTTCAGTTTTCTCAGAAATGAAAACGATTGATTCCTTCAGTCCCTCATTTTGAAGACAACCTTTACTGTTTCCCTACGATGTGCACATGCCCCTCCACATCTTCAAGGTAGAATACGAAAGATCCAGTGCCTGCCCTCAAGGTACTCGCAGCCTAGTGAAAGGAGACAACCAAGCCGGTCAGTCACTTCAGTAGGGTATGCTCAATGACATGAGAGACGAGAACACAGGCAGGAAAACTGAGGGCCACGCGTGCCCTATACCACCCGGTTAGTCTGTACTCAAACGCTAACATACCGCCCGAGCCTCAGAACGCCCAGTCAAGATGTATGAATAATGGGTACGTGGGTAAGTTAATGAACGAAAGAGTCACAAGTCAGGATTCATGAAAATATTTTGTTCTAATATTCTTTAGGCTTTATTGCCCAAAAGGAGCAAATAAATGCTTAATTTTTACCACCTTGGTATGTAGTTATACATAATCATTGCAAAGAATACCTACTATTACAGATGAAGTGCATCCCTACAAAATCCCTATGTTGAATCTCAGTACTTCAGAATGAGATTGCATTTCGAGATAGGGTTTTTGAAGGGGTGATTAAGTTAAAATTAGGCCTAATCCAATTTGTCCTTATAAGAACAGGAGAGTTGGACACTCAGAGACACCAGGGATGTACATCAGAGAGGGAAGACATGTGAGGACGTAGCCAGAAGGTGGCCATCTGCAAGCCAAGGAGAGAGGCCTCAGGAGAAACCAAACTTGCTGACACCTTGATCTTGAACTTCTAGCCTCTAAGACTGTGAGAAAATAAATTCCTGTTACTTAAGCCACCCAGGCTGACTTTTTTTTTCCTCGCAGCTCTAGCAAACTACCATTTCTGTGAGCGGATTAAAAGGAGACATTATTCTTTCATGTCCATGGTTAATTGAAATAAAGACGATATAAGGTCATGCAGCAGGAAGTCATAAAATCCCAGTTTACAGGCATAGCTGTTCATTACTGACTTTGAAGAAATGGCTCCTCTCTCTTCTCAAGACCACCCTCTGCAGAACTATCATTTCCTACTTTATCTCCTCAACTGAGGAGTGCACAATGTTAGACAGTTCCCATTTAAAATCAGTAGGCTTGCTCTAGACTTAAAAAATTAAAGCTAGCGTTTGAACAAGACATTTTAATTGACATGTTGCCTTTAACAATACATTGATGAGGTGATGAAGATATAAATGTTGAATTAATATTTTGACACCACTGAATATTATAATGTCATGGAATTTCCCATAATTCTTTAAACTTATCTAGTTGAGATTTGTGATTTGGGAGTCAGAAAATTATCAAAGCATCAAAATTCCAGTCCTAGCAACAGCATTAACCAACCTCATGAATATAGGCAAATCGATTAAGTTTTCTGAATCTCTCTTTTTCATCTACCAAATGAAAACGAAACTGTTTAAGTGTTTTATACCACTATGTAATTTAAAGGCTTATAGGAGCTGGTACATGTGAAAATATTTTGTAAGTTATCAAAAAAGATCAGAAAATATCTGTTCTTGGGGGTGAGGAAAATCTAAGATTTCCTATCTAAGGAGGAAACAATGAAAGAAGGTGCTATAGATTTGACTAAAAGTTTAAGCAAAATGACTTAATTTAAAACCCATGTAAACAAAGTAAAAAAAAATACAAATGATAAAAATAGGTAATATAGGTTGCATGCAAATGGTAAGCATCTTTAATGTATATTAAAAATATTTACAAAACAGGAAGACTATATCACTGCAAATAGCACAAAAATATTTGGGGAATTAATTTTAAGGAATTAGAAATGTATGCACACAAATGTTATATAAAAGGATGTTGAAATTAGAGTGTAGCTTATAATAGAGAAAAATTACAAATAACCCAAATAGTGTGGTGATTTGCTTAAATACATTGTGAAATCTTTTAAAATATCATGCAGTTATTTAAAGCATGATCTAGACAATAATTTAGTGATCTGGTAGTATCATCCCTATTATAAAGTGATAAAAGATGATAAAATAGGCTGACCCACATTGTATGTGTGTAGCTGTGCATTAACAGCCACAATAAAAAGATAAGAGGACAGTAAGTGCATAAATACAATTAGTGATTGTCTTTGGGGGGTAAAAACTGGGTGATTTTTATTTTTTTACTTTTGACTTGTTACTTTTTCTAAGTTTCTTTAGTTTACAATTTACCATTTTGTAATAATTTTATTTTTACAATTTTTTTGTTCTTGACTTTGAATGTATAATACATTAATATGTATAAACAGTACAAAAATCTAAAAGATTCTAAAGAGCTTATATGAAAATTAAGTCTCTCTACCCCTGTTTTCCATGTATCCTGTTCCCTTCCATGAGCTTGGCCATTATTACATGTTTATGTGCACATCCAGGAACAGTCTAAATATATAACCCACTAGACAAATGTCAACCGAGTACAGAATATACTTTTTTGCACCATTACCTCATGATCTGGTTGAGGTTGCCACCCTATTGGGGATCATCCGCTCTCGTAAATCACCACCTAACATTCTGATGTCCACATATTATTCTAGTGCAATGTTAATTATTAGCCATAGATTGTTTAACTAGTCTTCTATTGCTTTTCATGAGACATTTTACTCTATATTATACTATATTATATTAATTTATATCATATTATATATGCTTATATATGGTCAAAAAGTCAGTAACTTTGGAACAATCTCAAGCAGAAAAAAATGAAAAAGTCTATACAAATGTTTGAGATTCTATTTCTTACTGTTTTTCTGGTTGCTTTTATTAATGTTATACAACACTAGATTTAAACCAGCTGTTAATTTGTAACTTAGGACTTAATGGTCCATGAAGTTCATCACTCTATCTTCAGAAAGTCATGCCTGAAATTTCATGCCTAAAAAGTATAGTAGGTGACCCTTTTTTATATATATATGTTGAATAAACACAACTGGAGGAAACAGGGCATCAGCCTACTTAGCCCTTGGCTATGAAGCTGATGCCGTGGGCACGGTGCACCACTGACGGTGGCAGGAGGGCCAGGAAATTATGTGCTGGTGCGGATGACAGAAGTTAAGGCCTGCATGGCCTTCCATTGATACAAAAATAGTAAAAGGATATTCGAAAACTCCGTTCCTTATTCTGGAAAGGAACCCCTACCCTGACAGGTTCAAGGGCTTCGAAAGTGGGGATAAATAAATCAACAAAACAGAGATTCGATTCTTAGAAAACAGATAAAATTTCGGGGGCAGTCTCAGAAGAAAGGATGCAGGTAGACAGCAGAGTTGGATGATTTCTAAGGATGTGGATTTATGAACTGTGCTCATAAAAACACACACGTAAGGTTGAGGCTTCGTTGGCAATAAGGTTCTAGTATTTGCAAATCTAACAAAGGAGCTAAATTGGGTCGGTGCTCTGGCTCATAACAATCCCCTCAGCAGTGATGTTTTTCTTTCTACCCTTCTTCCAGGACCCGGACCCTGTCTCTTTGACCCCAAAGATGTGCACGTTGTCCAAGAGGGAGCAATGTGCGCCCTTCCTCGGCCCCTTCCAGTCTGGAACTGGGGGGCTCCCCAGCCAGAAGGGTGTGATCCCCGGCTGCCGCTGACCGTGCTCTCCAGTCCGTGGGGGGGTCCCCAGGTCACAGCGGAGAGTGGATCCCATTCAAAGCAAAAACCCAGAGATAAAGTAGCTGGGATTTTAAAACTTGCACCGGAAACACTCAGGACCCATGAATATATTTACTCTGTAAAACCAAGAATGAATAATGACTACTTCTGAACCATTCAAACTTCTCCCATGGATGGAAACCAAACATATTACAAAAAGGCATTTACAAGTTAAGATAGCTACCAGTACTTAGGTGAATGAAGAAAATAAATTTTCTTTCCAGTTTCATCATTGAGCTAAATCTTTAGTAAAAGAAGTAATGTGAGCTTTCCTGAGCATTACTTTATTTTTATTATTATTTTTTATCTGTGGCACAGAGATACTATTTTGGAAATAATTTATAAAAGTATCAAGGGAATTTTACCATTTAGGGAACTGAAGGATTTATGCAGACTCAATAAAAACAATAAAAAATATTGAGAAAACTTAGATATACAGAAAGAGTACTTTGAATTTAACTCTGCCTCTTTTTCTTTTTCTTACATATTCGATACAACTAAATTCACTGACTACGCCAGTGGGTGCATACTGAGTATTTTACTATATCATTTACAGCATTAGAGGTTTTAATCCCTCTCTGCCTTTATTTTTAGAGAAAGGACAACCTAATAATCTGAGAATGTAGGTTCTGTTAATAGAGGCATTCTCCTATAGTTTGCTGAATTTTCTAAATTGGACAGAAAGACAAAGCATATCCAGATGTGGGTTTATAGTGAGGTCACCAGAATTTACTCCATAATCGCGGCCCCTCCAAAAATACAGTTTTAGGCTTAGTGTCTGAAACAAGGTTGATGGAAATCTGCACCGAGGGCAAATACTTTAGCAGATTGTGTCATCAGGAAATATTTAAACACCACTTTAAAGGGTTTAAAACAAGTCGATTTTATTTTATACTGATGCACGGAAATGTAATACAAAGAGCTGTTAACAAAACAACACGCTCTTCTCTCCCACCCTTTTGCCATCTGCACTGTTAAGTCCAATAAGATTCTTGCATTTAAAGTTCTAACCTCCTTGTCCTTTCACCCAAGGAATGGAGAAGACAGCTGTGTAGGGGCACCTGTGATTATTTCAAAGTAATGTCATATTTCAATCATTTTTTTCAAATACACTGATTTGCTCAAGCCACCTCAATTCTAAAAATCCTTCAATGGTTCTCACTTGCCTCTGAACAACATGCAAACACCTAATCACACCGGTAGCCCCCTTGATAATTTGACCCCCACCTTGCCTTTCACTGCTCTGGCCCACTTACCCAGGGTGCTAAGTCACCTGAAACTGTGACCACTTTATTCTCATGAGACGCACATTCATGGCTCTGTGCACTGGACCATCCCACCCTGGGCCTTAGGTTGCCTGTTTTACAGTCTGAAACTCTAAAACCTGCAAAGTTCACTTCCTCACAGTAGCACTAGTCTTAATTTTTTGAGGAACTCCCATATTGTTCAATAATAATTGTATTATTTCTACAACCAAAAGCATGTGTTGGTTGATTATTTGCTATTTTAATGAAAAAGTTGTGAGCACTATGCTAACCATTTTACATGCACTTATCACACTTAATTCCCATGTGGAGTCTTGGGAGTAGATACTGGTACTTCCATTTGGCCAGGAAACCAAGGCTTAGCCAAGTCACACCAGGGTGATTCTGCCCCCTGAACCTGTTGCAGGAAGCCTTCTAAGAATGCCTCACTATGACTTTCACCTGTGTACCAATCCCTCCCCTTTGAGGGTGGGTGGATGCTGTGATCAGGACTGGATACCACTCCCTGATTGGCTGACCTTATAAGGAAAAAAAAATGGTGCAGGCATGTGCCCAATCTAATAATGAGCCCTTTAAAATCTGATTCCGCAGACGGTAGCGGGAGAAGTCAGAGAGATTCAAAGTGCAGAGGGGATCTGGGATTTCAGCAAGAGAGGTTCCGCTTAGCTGAGGCGGAGGAAGACAGAGGGTGGCGCCGAGCTGGAGGAGGTCAGAGGCCGCTGTTTGCGCTCATGTACAGAAAAGTAACTCAAAATGAAGCAACAGCCTCAATAGAAGACTTGAAACAATGAATTACATAGAAAAAAACATAGGTATGAAACTTGTGGGGCTTTGTCTTAAGAGAGGATTTCATGAATATGACCCCAAAGGCAAAGGAGGTAAAGGCAAAAATAAATGAATGAGACTGTATCAAACTAAAAAGCTTCTGCACTGCAAGAGAAACTGCCCACAAAGTAAACAGGCAACCAACCAAATGGGAGAAGATATTTGCAAAGAGCTCCGACAAAGGTTTAGTATCAAAAATGCCTTATTTTCTCCAATAGTTTTTAGGTATTTGAGGGAAGTTTCAGAATGCTATTAATCACAGCATCCAATATATAGAGTTATAGGTTAAAGTGTGTCTTCCCAAAATGCACATAGTGAAATCTTAGCCCCCAGTACCTCAGAAAGTGACATTATTTGAAAATAGGGTCTTAAGAGTTGTAATTTGTTAAGATGAAGTCATTAGGGCCCTAACTCAATACAACATGTGTCCCCATGAAAAGGGCAAGTTTGGATGTATGCAGCACACAAAGAGAAAGCCACATGAAGAGGATGGCAGGCACTGATGGGACGAGGTGTCCACAACTCACTGGATGCCAATGGTTGTCCCCAAACCACCAGAATTGAGGGAAGCCTCAATTCTAACCCTCAGAAGGAACCCACCCTGCCCGCACACTGACCAGGGACTCCCAGCCTCTAGAACGGGGAGACAGATTTCTCTTGTTTAAGCACCCCAGATTGTGACGCTTTGTTGTGGCAGCCCCAGCAAACTAATACAAGTAATTTAACAGAAATATTGCTACCTATTGGATAAGGGAATGAAAAATTCTAAGAAGCTACAGGAACATCCTGCCTCATTAACACTGTTTACCACATTTAGCATATTAATTACTTCTGAATTATGCATTGGTATTTGTTGTCATTTACTTTAAAATATTAATTCGCTAATTCTCACTATTTCCTCAGTTTAATTCAATTCATTCCAACTCATTCCAGTAAGAGCTTATGAGATGCCAACTGGGTCCTTATTCCTTTACTATAAAGATAATAAAAATAAGGTGCATGATCACTGTACTCAATGCACTTACAGTGGTGAGCTGAATCAAGATTTATCCCCTCGAAATGAGGTAATATTGCAAGACAGAATGTATTCAAGGGATAAGTTTGTGGGATAAAACATGCAAGGCTCTATGAATCAGGGGCAGGCATGGGAACTGAGGTACATCATCAAGAGTGCATCGCGTCTGGACGGCGAGGGACAGTGCTGCAGGTACGGAGAACGCCACGGCGGATCCAGGCTAGGGGGAAATGAGAACGGTGGGCACCCTGGTTCATGGTCAAGGTCAAAACTGGGGGAAACTAAAAGCATTAACAGCTAAATACCATCATCGGGTTCCTAAAACAGTCATTCTTTATATCATATATGTTTTTATGATATAAAGAGTGATAATTTTATCGTATATATGAAAATCGGGAAAAACACTGTCAAAATTCTGCTTACTAATATCCAAACTACAGAGAATTTAAAAGATAAAAAGACCTCCTCACAGGAAAAAAAACATGAAACACTAAAGTCCCATTACGGAGACAATCACTGTTATCACTGGTGTATCATGTATGTACATAAACACATTCCCATGTACTACACAGATACATACAAACATCTGACTAAAAGAGACTCGTGTATTACATATTGCCTGTTAAAATATTTGTTTTTAACCCCTTTCCACATCATTAAATATTCTTCTGCAGCCTCATAATCTATATGGCTGCACACACAATATCCCATTATTGGGCATTTAACTTTTTTTTGGCTGGTATACACAGGCCAGTGACGTTATGTGCTAAGTTGTCATTTCACAGATAAAGCCTTTCCATAATTATTTTTTGGACTTAAGAGAGGTTTGGACTTAAAGAGGTCGATGTTTCATTTCATAAATTCCGGTGACTGCTGGGAGGTGGGAACACCAACTTCACAGTATCAGAGCAACCGCCTGGAAGTCGGAGGGCTCAGGGCACAAAGACGTTTCCCTAATTCGCTCTCCCGCCTCCATCCTCCAGAAGCAGCCGGTGAGCAGAGAGAATGCACTGCTTGACTCCATTCACGTTAAGTACAAACACGGCAAAATTAATCTATGCCACTAACGGTCGGGAAAGCAGTCACCCAAGTCAGGAGACAAGACTTAGGCGGCGGAATGAGGAGCTCCTGGGGTGCTGGTGCAGTTCTGTTTCTTGATTTGGGTGCTGGTCCCATAAACGTGTTCAGTTTGAGAGTCGCCAAGCTGCCTATTTAAGATATGTTTGCTTTTCGGAATGAAGTTATAACTGCATTAAGAAGTTTTAAAAATAAATTAGGAACAATGACTGCTCTCAAAATGTTCAAAAAAGCAGTAAGCCTCTATCTGCAGATAGAGGCTCGATAAAAGGATACATTCCATCGCCTTTTTCAGGATTTAACTCCACCACATTTCTAAATGGACATTATTCCCATTCTCCCTCTGACATCCCTTCAAACATAGTGTCCTTTCCAACCATTTAAGGGAGTGATATTCATCATTTAGGCTAACCGATCACAGATAATATTTGGGTACAGATCGTAACCTTTAAGTTACATATATTTAACTTCTCCACATACTAGCGCACTGCAGAAGCATTTTAGAGTAAGAATGACACTTGGTTATATTGTTCACATTTAAGCACAACTGACATTGATGCATTCTCTACAAAATATTTCATTTCGCTTGATCCTTTGCTGGAAGCGAACATGACTCTTTAGAACAAGGCAACCGCTGTTCATCAACCCAAGGGTCTGGCACACAGCTGAACCCATCCACTCTTCTCCGTCTCGTCACCAATGTGGTAACTTGGTGACTTGGTTTCTGAAGGCTCTGCCTTCTGTTCATAGTTTAGGCCTTTCCCCTTGTGTCCTCAAGGTTCCTTAGGCTTTGTATAATTTAATGCTCTATCTCTATGACATAAAAAGGGCACAGTATGACTTAGTTTGTAATAGAGAGGCACAGTGACTCATAGATGAAATCACTGCCTTCCCTGAAAACCCTCACATATTCTGTCTTATTGATACTCGGCCTTACAGAATAGAGCACGGGCATGCCAACAGCATTCCCCGCAGGGACATTACTTTATGTAAGAGGGGTAATTTAGATGCACTGCATGGTGGTACTCAAAAATCCAAAATTAAAGGAACTGTCAAGGTTAAAGCGAGGTTTTATTTTCCTAAGGAAGGATCTTTTGGAAACCATCAGTATGAATGAATATAATTTAGCTCAAATTTGCAGAGTGTTGATAAGGTTCCTCATAATGCTCGGTTAGAAGTTCCTAACCTTTAAATGTTGTTTTATTGTGCCACTGGCAATACAGCTTCTTCTACAATAAACTTCTCATCATAAGACTTAAGCGTTTTGAGGGCTCAAGATGAACATTTCTATTTCACTGTTTATAGGTGATTCTGTTTGACCTTGGCAAGTAAGACAAAAACAGGTTTTAGCACTTCTGGTTGTTTAAAGACATACTTATTGCCTATCTGACTTTAAGAGACATTTATCTGCTTTTCCTCTCTCCTTTCCTTCTCTTGGTCTCTTTCTTATACACACACACACACACACACACACACACGTGCATGCACACATGTGCCTCTTACATTGCTATTATCTTTGTCTTAATGCCTCCGTCTTAGAAACAGAAGCACAGGCACTGAAGGAGCCTCAATGGGAAGATGCTCTCCGTGGTGCTGAAATCAGGTCAGCCAGTCTTGCTCAATCGTAAGAGCACTGTACATTAAATGACACACTTGAAAATACACATGTGTTATGGTTTGCTATCAGATTTGTGTGTTTTTTAAGAGAGTCCCTATTGACCTTCTCCTCCACTTTGGCATTCTAGAAGTTGTAAGCAGTAATGTCTTAGGTTGGGTTAACCAAAAATAATTTATTTAGTAAAAAAAAAAAAAAAAACAAAGAAAGAAAAACACAAAAAACAAAAAACAAAAAGCAAACAAAAAAAAACTCTAAGAGGGGTCACTGAGCTCACTGGAACTTTCTTTACCAGTTTGTACAACTCATACATACCTCCTTGCCAGGCTCATAGTATACTTCCACAATTATCCCTATCCTGCTATCCTTGTTTCTAAAAACATTGTAAGCTTCTCTGAAACATCTCACAAACTTCTTAAAGATTGCTAGTTTCTGGTAGGGTGCTCATTTAAATGAGAATGATCTGGTTGGCTACAGTTTGGATAGTCATCATCAATCAGAATGCTATCTAGCCTGAACTTTGAAGCAATCCCAGTATCTTGAACAGACAAAAGGTTTTTTTCCCCTACCTATTTATGAACATACTGTATACATATATCTTAAATGGTCCACCATAGCTCTGCTAGTGATATCAATATAGGTCCTTCAATCTTTCAATAATGTTTTTTAATCATAAGCTTTAAGGCAATTGTTTTTACTTCAAAATTCTTAAAAATCTGTTATGGGACAGAAATAAGAGATTAATGGAGATCTTGCAAAAAAAGATAAATGGCACCACCAGAACACCACAAAACTGGGGGAAAAATTAATTGAACCTATACTTTTGATAAATATTTATTTTTTGCAGAAGAAAAATGCATACTAGTTTAAGCTGTCATTATACTAACCTACATCCTATTTTTCATATTATTAGTAATACATAATGTGGTAGTTTATATTCAAAAATAAAACTAGAATGTATATACCTCATGTATTTATCCAGAAATACACCAAGGTTACTATGGTTACGAAAAATCCATTACCTTTGAATACAGAATGAAAAAGTTTGACTTAAAGTGCGTGCTATTTATTATAGCAAACATCAACAGCCTTCGGGAGGCTCTCTAACTGGATTCATTTTTCAGTGTCAGGACTGACCCACCATGCTACTAGCTTACGGCCTATGCACGGCAGAAAATCTGAACTGTATGCATTTTTAAATATATGTTGTACTAACTCAAGGTGCAGCAATGCCTTTGACTTTTAATGCTTCATATTTAAGAGAAAGAAGAAAAAACTCCAAATCGCCTAGATGCCCAGTGGCTTCTGAACTGACCTGCATTTACCTCCACCCAGATGCAGCATGGCGGCAAGAGCCACCTTCCGCGCAGAACAGGAGGTGAGTTCTGTGCAAAAAAAAAAAAAAAAACAGAAAAGGAAGCTACAAATAAATTAAGTAGGAGCAAGAAAAATAATGTTGACTCCTTGAACACTGAGTAGGGGACAGTAAGCCAAGTTACTGAGGAAGTTTTGATAGTGTAGAAGGTAGAGAATTTTAAATAATGCAGATGACCGAAGCCAGGAAAAACAGGATATGAAATGTAGCTCATGAAGAAGTTTTCCAATTATTCCTCCCTTCATTAAGTTTTTGCTCATCAAGACTATGATCAGAAAAATTAAGGTAAAATATAAATGGCTAATAATCATGTAGAAAATTATTCAGTGTAACTAGTAGTTAAACATGCAAATAAAAATAAAATTTCACTTGTAAAATTATCAGAGAAGAATTTAACATTCAATGCTGAAGAATTTTTCTAGAAAACAATGCAAAAATGTTTATTGGATATTCTTTAAAAGTTCACTGCCTTTGATTTAGCTGTTGCTCTTTCAGGAATCTAGCAAACAAAGATATATATATACATACAACAATATTTATCACCATATATTTAACACAGAGATAAATTAGAAACTTTTGAATCATTTAAGAGATTTAATGCATTAATGTACTTTCATAAACTGAAATATGATTTTATTATTAACAATACTTCAAAATATTTTTAGGAAAATGCTTAATGATGCAGGATATAGTCATAAGGGAATATGCAAGTATTCAAAATTATACCTTACAGCTCACTTTGTCAAAAATGAAGAGAGAACTAGGAGGAACATCAAATACTGAGAGTTTCTATCGGTAGGGTAGGATGATCAGGTATTCAATATCTGTATGATTTAAATGATCTTCAACAAGCGTTTATTACTTTGTATAGTTAAAAATATTATCATTTCTCTGCTCATCTAGTAGATGGTGTCTTGCATTCAGTCTTTTTACAAGCTGACATTTCAGCCCTGCCCAAGTCCATCTTAGAGGCCCCTGAACTCTCACTATTGTCGACGGCTCCGGCCCTCACATCTAGACGTTCAGCGCACAGACCATTAAGCGTGGAGAAGACAGCAGGTCATGCATATCCTGACACAAAGGCAAATGATGAGTGACAGGAGCAGCACTGACGCACACTACAATGAAACATGGCACAGAGTCGCAGTGTCTGTAGAGGATGAAGCCAGGCCCTGGGGCCAGAGCCAGTTCCAGCACCAGCTCTCTCCTGGCTGAATCGGAGGCTCCCTTTCCCAATCTGTCTCCCCTGGGTTCCTAGTGAACAAGGAAGCTTTGAAGACACACAGGGCGTGAATTTAGTATGTATCACAGGCACAACTGACCTGTGTTTCCCCAAATCTACATGCTTGAAGCCTTCGACTCCTATGTGACTACATGTAGAGGGAGGGTTTTTAAAGAGATGGTTAAGGTTAAGTGAGGTCATAAGGGTAGGGCCCTAACCCAACAGGGCCAGTGTCCTCATAAGAAGAAGACACGCCAGCGGTGTGTGCCAGAGGAAAGACCGCGTGAGGACACAGTGAGAAGACAGCCGTCTGCAAGCCGAGGAGAGAGGCCTCAGGAGAAACCTAAGCTGCCAACACCTCCATCTCAGACCTCCTGTCTCCAAACTGCGAGAAAAAGAAATGTCTTTAATGGAAGCCACCCCGTCGGTGGCATTTTGTTATGGCGGCCCTAGGAGATTAATACAGGGACTCTGTGGTCTGTGATCGGCCTCCTGTCTCCCTTTCAGAGTTGTTGCTGGGACCAATAAAATAATATGTGTTCAATAAGGAGAATGTATCAAGATTAAAAGTATGCATTCTGGGCCAAGCAGAGCTAGGTTTACATTGGTCCCCCTAGGTCCTGACCAGGATTTCTTGACCTCTGTTGGCCTCGGGTTTACTAGCTGCAGTGTCAGCACAACTGTGTACAACTCAGAGCCCTGTCCCAATGCCCACGGCTTGGTTCCGCTCCCTGGCGACCAACACTGCAGTCCCAACTTGCCTGGGGCCTTTAGCCAACTGGGGATGAGAGCAGTAAGAAATGCAGTCGCCTTCCTGTGGGAAGCCGAGAGGGCCCCAGAGAAAAAAGCTGAGTGATAAGGAGACAATTTCTAAAAACCCATGGGAGGGAAACTGCTAAAGAAGCTATCCCCACTGCATCCCGAGAAGATGGGTGTGTGCACTATAGAAACGTTCCCCTTTCTTTACTTCGCATGGGAGGCATCTGTTGGGCTCACCCACAGTGATACCATCAGCCACAGCTTTTCACTGCAGATACTGAAGTCACATGAGTCTTTCGATGGTTCACATGAAACACAGAGTCCATACCGTTTTGCATGTAGTACTGGAGCTCAGTGCGAATTCCAGACTCTTCTCCTCCCCACATCGCTCTTTTCCTGGCTTTGCATGGTGTCACCTAAAGGCATTCTGCACAATTTGGAAATACTCAATGCCCGCAGTTTGAGATCTGCCACCGGCCATGCCACTACCCTGGGGATTGCGTCAGCACGGGGGTCCACCCAGGGAATGGATCTTAGTCTCTTTTTGCCCGGTTGCTACCTTGTCAACAATCTTTTCTGTACTGCTTTTTATTTCTCACCCGACCACTGTTCCCGCCGACTCCCCTTCGCTAGCTCCCGTTTTTGTTCCCAGCAGGATCTCCCTTCATCCTGACTCCCTTCGTCCACTCGTCCACCACTGTTTCCTCTATACCCACTCTGCGAGGGGCCCTGCAGGTGCACTAAGGAACAAGACAGGTATGGCTGCCGTGTCACGCCCCTTACAGTTAGCAGGGAACACTGAAAAGGAAACAGGCAGCCTCATTCAAGACGACGCAAACCCAAAGAGGCAGGCTCGGAGGCATTCAGGGTGCATCCGGAGGCACGCCCGACTCGCGCCCGGGCAGCCGGGCAGGGAAGTCTCCTCTCAGGAAATGCCCGTCCCGGACCACATGCCTGGTAACACGTGGGGCCCCAGAGACGTGCCTCATTATCAATACATGGATGAAGTTCATTCCACGCTATGTTTTCATTTCTTCTGAAGTAATTTCTGTGGTCTACGATTCTCAGTTAAAATAATGCCTTCCAGTACTGGCGGGGCATGGTTAATCCGTTCTTTTAGTTTCTCACATACACTGTGCATTCAACAGGAAGTGATAATTATTGTTCTTTTTACTAAGTGTAAGAACACGCTAGGTGTTCTATATATACTAGCTCTAGGTCTTCTGAAAATCTTAAAAAACTGTAGTTATTTGCATTTTACAGGCTCAGGAACTACGTCTCAGAGAGATTAGGCGGCCTGTCGAAGGCGGCGTCCCCTTCGTCATAGCCAGGGTATCTGAGCTGGTATTCAAGTCCACCCTTCACAGGCTGCATGACCTTGAGGAAGTTACTTAATCTTCTGATGCCTCAATGTCCTCAATTTGGAAAATGGGGGTAAGGACTATGCCTGCCTTACAGAATATGCATCACAGAATTCTACCCAACTATAATGAATAAAACATAAAAGCAACTGCTCTTGTCCTTTGAAGGTTCTCAGACTAGACAGGACACAAAGCTATAAACCCTGAGAGTACAGCTGGATGACTGCTGTAGCCCTGTCCCCCAGCACCTGGGTGTGCCCCCATGGAGCAAGGAGCCCCAAGAAGGAGGGGAGGGGTGATGTCCCCTGGAGTCCTCGCTACAGCCTCGTGCCTGGTGTTAATGTGAAGGAGTGAATACACAAATAGTTCATCCTGCCTCTGAGTCAACTGGTGGTGACCCTTCATGGAGAATTTAATATTTCTAGGCCTCAGTTTTTTTTTAAATCAATCAACATTTGATCAATGAGGTCCCACCTGATCATCAAATGCAGTGTAAAAAATACTATGAAATATATAATTCCATAAGTAAACAAATGTTGTTATTATATATTACATTATACACATACAGCATAGAAATATACTGTTGCTGACTCAGCAACAAAGACGCAAAGTGGCAGGGATCAGGATTTGAGCTATGAGAGAAAGATCCAATGGGTAATTAGTGGACGTTAGTTGTTTTGTGGCTGTGAGGCATCTAACCTCTTATGCTCCCACATTTCTGTGAGTTTTGGGTCGCCCCCTTTGAGGGACTCCCTATTGTATGAGGTTTTGAATGCCAGACAACATACATAATATAAGCCTCTTGTGTTTCACAAGGTTTTCAATGATTTATTTTCCTTAAGTAGCATTACACTTCCTAATATGACCTGGGGATCTATGCTAAGTTCTTTCTTAAACAGGCTAAAATTTAGAGGTTGCTGAGTCTAACTCCTGAGTCTTAAGATGAGTCCACATTCATGTGGATTTTAAAGGAGCTAACACACGTGACAGCGGCATCATCTGAAGTGACTTCACTGACTGGCTCAACTGCATTTCTGGGGACCACATGGGCCCGGCCTCCATCCTGCTACCAGGTGGAGGCAGGGGAGTCCTATGCTTGGCCCTTTGTGCTGCTATAGCCCCAAGGCCCCCTCTACATCTGAGCAAAGGTGTGTCAGCGGCAGGATCTGGGAAGGGTGTGACAGGGTCTCTGGCAGAGGACGCCCAGTGGGGCGGCCCGGGGGGAAGGCAGAGGGGGAGTAGCAGGAGTGCTCCCCCACTTGTTTTTCAGCTTTGGCTTCACGGGAAATGTAATACAACCATGTACGTCATGGAGGGTTTTTTGTTTTTTTTTTGGCTTAACAGGAAACAAATAATTAGCCCCAAACTTTAAAGCCACGTTCTCAGGTAACTATCAATTATTGTTACCTGAAATGCATACACACACGTGTGCTCTCGTTTGCAATTATATATAATGTATACATATTCTAATATAAACTATATTTACTGATACGTATAGAAGTCTTACCTGTGACTGTGTAGTTCTCTCCATTGCCTGAATAGATTAGCATCCCATCCATATACAAAGAATACTGCGTAATAATACCGTTCGCTTTTTTGGGTGGATTCCAGGAGAGTAGCAAAGAATTGGGAAGGGACTTGGCTGCCGGTGGCTGAACCTCTTGTGGGGCTGTAGGGGGAAAAAAAATTATAGAGTCTAATTTCAGTTTACTTTTCTAATTCAAACTTTTCAGACCCAAACCAATAAATCATGGAATAAACCTGAAATCCCAGGCATGGAAATGTTCCTGATTCACGGGCAGCGTGTCGGTAATTGCTTTAGGAACAGCACAAAATAACTGTTCTGAGTTTATGAGCATTTGCATCAGTGATGGATGGGAAGGCCTGACACAGCTCCTGACTGACGCGTTCCTTCATCAAAAGTGTTACTAACCCATAATCTCGACTCGGGCTGTGCCGACTGAAGCAAGTTAAACGGAGAGAGTGTCTACCCTCCAGGAGCTTTTGATCTAAGGTGGGCAACACTGCTGAGAGTGGTTTGTAACAGATATTTTCAAAAAGTATACATAACCGTAGAAATAGCCAGAAAGAAGCAAGTTAATTATGTATGAAAACTACACTGTGTTCAAGTCTTTTTTTTTTTTTTTAAGGGGCCTGTTCATTTTTGGGAATGGTCAGTGAATTGGAGTCACAGGAACTAACAGCTTTTAAAAGTTGATACTAAACATACCTATCATTTGGTAAACTGGCAATAAATTTAAAGAAAATCTAGAAATTGGGGATTCCTTAAATAAGGAAATGATGAGCCGGATGAGTGGAAAATTTTCTGGGGTGTGGCTCTGAGGTAGGTTTGAAGGGTGCCCAGGTAAAACCTGGGCAGAGGATGGAGTGGATGCGGAGGGAATCACAAGGGGGAAGACCACCTGTCCCGTCCTGAAGCTGGTGGCGGTGCTGTGAAGGGCTGCTGGTCGCATGCCCCAGCAGAAGCAACGCCACATTAAGAAAAACAACTCTTCTCTGTAGACTAGACAGAGAGAACACCGAGCAAATGCTGACGATGGTCACTGATGGTACAGTCCAGGGCTGGGGGGAGGGTTTGGTGAGCTCGGGTGCAAAGCACAAAGAATAAGGGGTGACAGGAAGGGCTTTACAAACTCCTTTATTCTGTCGCAGTGTCACCAAGATGGGCATTGTCCTTCTCAGGCACATCTTCTGTGCAAGTGGTCCCTGCGGGACGACTGAGAAGACGGGCTGAGAAGAAGAGGGAGAAAGAGGGTGGATGGGTACTGAGAAAGAGAGAGGCTGACTCTCTTCCCCTCAAGATCAAGTCTGGGGGCCCCTAAATAACTCTACAACCAGGTAGCAAAAGAAACACGCACTCCCTCTCCCCCGGGAGGCAGCAATTGGAAGTGACGAGGCTTCCAATGACTTGAGAGCTGTCGCTCCTTGAAGTGATGTGTTCTGATGCTTGGGCAAAGCTTTCACTTCGCAGTGCTAAGATGTTTTCCCTTTCTCACCGCACTCTTAGCATATGCTTTCTGAAGCACTAATTTATGCCAACAGTGTGTAAGTTCCAAGTACACCAAAAGTGAGACGGGAGTCGGAAGGCGCTGGGCAGTGATTAATAGGGCCTCAACTGGCGTTTGGAGGTCCCATCATACTGAAGTAACTGTTGTCCGTGCTGGTGTTTAGCAGTTAAAAGAGACCATGGAAATCAACCGTGTGGTTCTCAATTTCATACTGCACCATACAATCAATTCTTTTTAGTCAGACTGTCTCTAGATTTACTTCTGAGCCATAGTAAAATGAGGAAGCTTTCATTAATCTTTCAGATGCTTCATATTAATGACAAGGCTCTTGCATGAACAATGTAACAGCAATTAAAAAGCCCATTAATCTGCATTACAGCTATTAAAGATGCATGTCATTAAAGGGTATGGAGTTTGATTCATTTTCGCACACCCCCCAAAAATGGAGCAATTATGGCCCGGCGATGCACTTTGTCATCAAATTAGGTTGGGGTTTTCCAGCAAATGGCCTTGCAGCATTTAGCTCTTCTCCTATTTTATTATTCATGACTGAAATGTGGGAGTCAAGACCTTTGAAATTGCTTTACCTTCTTGTGGAGTAGAGATGTTCAATGCATGTGGGCTCTCGGCACAGCCAGCCAGAGTGCACGCAGTCAGGGTTACCGCATAGCCTGTGAAGGGTAGCAGGCCCGTCAATACGCCTGGAAGAGAAGGGGGAAGAGGAGGTTCGCATGTTTGCTGAATGCTGCTATGAAGACTGTCATCGGGGGGCGGGGGTGTGTGTGTGTGTGTGTGTGAGAGAGACAGACAGAGACCAAGAGATAAAAAACACAAAAAACATTTGCCTCTTTAATTCATTTTCCTGTCTATGTGCTCACTGCAGAAAGGGGTAACTAGTTAAAAAAAAAAAAGTGAGACCAACTTACTGTTAAGGCAGCTCTAAACAGCATTCACCAAATGTGTTTCTCAAAACATTAGTGCCTGAGATGCTTCCCCTGTAAACTGCTGGTGTGTGTGTGGGGTAGGGGGGGAGGCATAGAGTTCAGGAAGCAGAGCCCAGCGTCCCTGATGGCTGAGGTACATATTGTCCCATTCCAGGACCCCGGACCTCCCGCAGAAATAAAACTCTTCCATTTCCTTTCACCTAGCATTTTTCAATCTCATTTAACGAGAGTCCTTTGTATGCAGCATCTATTAACACACTTTAGGAAATATACTCCCAAGACTGGTTTCATTATTTTAACGGTAGGACACACATATGCAAACTGTTTATGTTGTTGCTAACAAATATGCAAATCAACATAGTTGAACAATTAGCAAATTAGACAATTATGCTTTTGTACTTCTCCTCACAAAAATTATTAGTTAATTTAATTAAGACACCTGCCCGTAACAGAAGTATTGCATATCAAAGTGCTGAATTAACCTGGCGTGGCGGTAGATATATAAGATTTGTTCAGCAATTAAAAGTACCCGCAGAAATGAAAACACATTTTGTTTACTGGTCTTCGTAATCAAGGCAGAAACTCTTTATTTAGTTAATGCTGGGCATTAAAGAAGTATCCAAAATACAACTTGTGTATTTGTCCACCAGTATCTTTCACTGCAGAGCTTTCCAGAGCTGTCTTTAATTCTAACCACAAAGACTGTCACCATCCTTATAGAAAAACAGCCCCACTCACGGTATCCCTTTATGGGGTAAGCCTCCAATGGCCGGGAGAATGCCGCTGTTTTAATGTGCCAGCACAGGTGGCGGCTTGCGTCATTCACACATGTTTTAACTGGCATGTTTCCCTCATCTCCCTCTCCGAGAGGTAATTTTTAAAATTAAAAGAGTGAAAGCGCTGGGTAAAGCAAAGACTGCAGCCACTGTTTGCTTTGGCACCTCCTGGTCCTCTGCCCTCTGTCCCCGGTGCTGCCATGTCTTCCATCCGGTGGCTCCCCAAGAACCCCGCTGGACACCAATCGCTCTGTGCCACCCTCGGCAGCACAGCCCTGGTGGACGGCTGAGGAAGACGGCGAGCCAATGAACTACCACGCAAGCGCACGCGCCCCTCTCAGGCCAAGTTCAGTGGTCTCTAATCTCGCAGTGCCCTCCTGCCATACCTTTGCCTTTTCCCTCATTCCTGCCACCGAGATCGTCATTTCCCCTTGAGTCTCCAAGACTACGGCCCACGTTCTGAGTCCCGTTGCTTTTGTTTCCCCTCCCACTAAATGTCTTTGATGAAGGCCTGCATCGTCACTCGTGCCTCCTCACCACAGGGCGGGGAGGCCAAGAACACAGATGCTCAGGCCGCACTGGCTGGGCTCGCGAGCCAATTCTGCCGCCGGTTTGTTCCGCGGGTCTAGGCAAGCAGTCCAGACTCCTGGGACTGCATCTCCTCACCTGTACGCAGAGAGTAGCAGTATCTTCCTTGAAGGAGAGGCCTCACAGGCCTCATCCCGGAGATGGGGACAAAATCCTATTTACCTCCAAGCGTTACCATAAAGGTGAGTGAGTTCAGGAACATAAAAGCGCCCGGCACGGAGAGCTCTGGCACGGATTCCTGTCAGTCCAGGCTGTGTTTATGCCACAGCCCACCTTCTGCTGCGCGGTGCTCCTGAGCACTGTAAACGCCAGACCAGGTGGTCCTTCCCCAGTCTCGTCCTCCTCGCTCACCAGGCTTTGCCTCCCTCTGCGTCCGACCTCCCAAGTTGTTCTTCTGAACCGCTGAGCTCCCCTTTCTTGCCTTGACCTGACAGACCCATCTCTCTCTCACAGTTCTTTAAATAATATCCTTTATTCTACGAGGTTGGGTCTTCACGCCTCTTCCTTCTTCTAAACACTTGCCTTTCTTAGCTTATCAAGCTTCCTCTCTCAATGATCTCATCATAACTACAGACTCTAACTCTCCCTGCAGCTCCAGTTCCACGTTTCATCCTGCAGGTCATGTGCCCGACCTGGGTGTCCCACTAGCATTTCACTCTCAACATTCAATCCAGACCTGACATCTGAAACTCTTTCATAAGCACTGTCTTTCCATTTCTTAATGCCTCCATCATGATCTCAAAATCCCAAGCTCACAACGAAGGTAAGATAGATTCTAGGCATTTTGCCCTTGAAAATCTTTGACATTTGTCAGATCTTTCCTATTGTCAAGTAGAAATCTACAGCAAGGGTTTGAATAAGACAACATGCATGTCTGAATTGTATAATGCCATCCTAACAGGAAATAAATCAGGCCCACAGAGAATGAAACGATCCTACAGAGAGGAAAAAAAAAAAATGTTGGCACATGAGATTAGTTTCCTTTGTTCATCACTTAATCTATGTGGCGTACGTGAAAAGCATCACCTCTCATACGTGGGCATGACTTAGCTGAAGCCCAGAAAGACTGTGTCCGAAAACACATAGTGGTTGTATACAGATAAGTGCTCTGAAATGTTTAGTATGAAGATGTGCTGACATTATCATTGAGAAACATTATAAAAGCAGTTCCATCATTTTGAAACTTTGGAAATTGGCTTTAAAAAATACCTTATCCTCAGTTTTTTTCCCCCCTCCAACTCACAGCTGAAGTGCACTGCTGGATGTGGCAAGAACAGCCACGCCAAACCGGGTGCCGCATTCGCATTCACTGGCCAGTCTTCAGTGCGTTAGTTAACCTTTCTTGCCTTCACTATAGGACTCGCTGTGTGTATATGTGTGCCATGAATTCCTTTGCTAACTTTTTTGCCCTGCAAGGACCTTTAAACACAGGCTACACTCCTCTCATCACATTGGCTTTCTTCAGCTTTGCACTTTGGTGGAGGAGTTTACTAAATTGTATTTCATAGAAAAATCCTGAAGTTCTTAGAGAAAGATGCTGGAGATGAACTACTGGTAGATCACCTTTCAGGCCATTTATCCAAGTACTCGCATTTCTCATTTCGAGGCAGGTGAAACAGTGACACGCACCGAGGAATGAAAGCCGCAAAATAGGAGGAAAAACGGAGGAGGGAGCTGACGCTCTGGCTCTTGCCAACTTTGAGTCCCAAGTGGAAAGTTCCGGGTGGCTTGTAAAACACGCTTTCACAAATGCGTTGCACTTTCTGAGGCTGGGGCAGCCTGTTTTCTCTCACTTCCGGCGGAGAGCGTGTCCACAAAGTCGCATGTCGGTGCCAAGGTTCTTCGACTCATCGGAATAATCTCCCCTAAACACAGGTTAGTTTTATCTGTGTCCGTAAGAGGAGCGGTGTGATGACCTTGCCTTTTCTCTCCTGTGTGGTTACAGTGAACGGCTGGGGTGGCCGAAGCAGGTAGTCAACTAAACGAACGACATCAGAAAAATGACAAAGTCGCCCCATCGTTTGGGGCATGTGGATGGTCTCTCGTTTCCCAGCGCGGGATATTTACCAGAATGGGTTAAAGCTGATGCTTATAAAGTCTCTGCAACTGCCAGGGGAAGAGAGCATGAACACTCTCTGCGAGGGAAAGTAAGGTGGCCCTTCTTGGACATATGCCTAGAGATCGCTGAGTGATTGACCCGCTGGCCTTGCTTTAAGTGTCAGAATCGCACTTACATTATATACTCTCCAGGAAAAAAAGGAGTATTAGTATGATAATATATCATCATCAAAAAGTATTTATCCATTTTTCTTCTATATACTTCTGGGAAGGGTGCCTTGGAATATAAGTGATCTCCAGAAGGTTCTAATCTAAGAAAATATTAGAACAAGAAGGACCACAGGGATAATGGCAACACATAGATTAATATACACAGCAGAAAGTCTGCATATATTCAAGGAAACAAGGCATTTATAAGACCCAACTCCTTGATCCAAGATGATATGAGATTTATACTTAAGACAAAGAGAAAAAAAAAGGATAAACATTGAAAAGTATATTTTAGTAGATATCTAAATATACTGAAAAATATATAGCATGACATATTAATAAAGGAATCCTAGACAGAAAAATATGGCATACATTCTGTGTACACAGAAAACCCAACAAGAGAAGGTGGTGTGGTCTCCCAGCATGGCGCTTGGGGTGTTTGTGATAAAGAAGTAAACCAAAAAGTGAGAACTTTTAAGACTGGCTTGGATATAAATCTCTTTCTTTGGGACACTTCACAGAGGAGGCTTTTCCCCTTGAAACCTGAGACTGACTGTCCCTACTTCCAGGCCGGCCTGATGAACTCTCCAATGCCCTTTTAGTCACCAGTCTGCGAAATGAGAAAACGGCCCCAACCACATCAGGAAACCCGCCAGTCCCTTTTGATAATGGAAGGCGGTGAGCCGAAGAAACATTCAATAAGCACAGCGTAGGCATTATTGATATCTTAAAAGTGTTAGTATCCCACGAAACACAGCAGCTTCGGTCTCTGGGTTTAGCATCATTGGCACCAGCAGGACCAGAACTCTCAGAGCTCAGCGATAATGCATTTCGCATTAATGCTTAACATTGAGAAATCCTGACGTGCCACACCAAGGGAATTTGAAGGAAAGCTAAGTATACACTCCCTTCGAATTGCAGCCCTGGGGGGCTGGGTGGGTGCAGAGAGCCCAAGTTGAAACAGGGGGCAAGGACTTAATTCAAGGGAGTGCATCACGGGAGGAAGTTTAAGAGCCTTATCCTGGAGAACCCTGGAATTTTAAAGCCCTTCGAAAGCTGGGGGCACTCTGTGAATGCAAAGGGTGTGTCGTTTTGCTACTTTATTTGCCCTACTTCCTAGCAGCTGTTATGGTCATTTACCAAAAGTGTAGACTTGATGTTCAACCAAAAAATGAAGACTTTTTACCCTCTTACCTCTCCTCAGCTGTCTCTCTCACTATAAAAGAACCACCCCCTCCCACCCTCTCTTCCCGGGGAGCTAGCAAAGTACCAGGCATTGTTTCTTTGGACCAATAAGATTATTTCCAACTCTTTTTCCCACCTTTACTCTCACCTCCAGTTTCAAAGGAGCTGAAGGGAAATATTAATAATCACTGTGGAGCTGACACCAGCCGTGGGGACTCTTGTGCCTGTGACAGAAAGGAGTGTGCGGAGAGGCAGGGAGACAGCAGAGCGGCTACGTCTGATGCTGAAATTCTATGATCAGCTCCTCCGACTGAATGCAGACAACTGTATACACTCTGCCCGGAAACCCAACCTGAGACACAGAGCAAAATGGCACCTTTCAAACAGCCAAACGCCTTCGGAGCAGAAACGGGGTCTCTGCTTCTGTTTACACACTTGAGCAGGCTCCACCTCCCTCCCCCACCCTACCCCCAGCTGCCAACCTAGGTGTTTGGCCGGCATCCACTGTAATCTGTTCTCCTTCATTATGTTAATCTGTGGGCGGAAAGATTTCTGTCATCTTCGAATTGCTTGTACGGCAATGGTAAACACCTTGGCCTGCCTGTAATTGGACAGGTGTCTGCTTTGATGTCACCCAGCTTTTAATTCAATTAAAGAACTGGCTGCTCTGCTCTCATTACCCACTCATTTTCCGTTGCACTTTGAGTCTGGCGGTGAAATCCCCGCACGCAGCCATCGCCCACCCCGGGTCCAGAGTCTCGGCGAGAGTCGCAAAGCTCCGGTGCAGCGTTTCAAACGGACTCCAGCCATCCCACAGTGTTTTCAGGTCCTCAAAGCCACCCGCCACGCCATGGAGACTCTGGGTTCGCCCTCCCTTCCTCTCTCTCTCTCTGTCTCTCTGCCCTCCCAGTACGTTTTATACCACCTAAACGGTGTCTTCTACTGACTGGCCAGTGGTAATTAGCAGCAGTCACAGTAAACAGAAAAGCTGTTTCTAGTTTCCTCTCCCTAGGGCTTAGCTCCATCTCCAGAGAACTCATCAGAGTACAATGGTCTTATTTATTTGCTGGCATTTCACATTTGGATCAAGACAGTGAGGTGGGCAGGAGCAGGCATTTATTAAGAGGGCCATCTGGTGAAAGATACCACACAGGAAGAGCTGCCACAGCTACCTGGGGACATAACAGGAGACTCCAGTCTTTAAAAGAAAGCCGGTCTGGGGCAGGGAAGCCGAAGAGGCAGAGCCCTTTGTGGCGGCAGATTCTGCCGCACCACTGATAAATTCTAATCTCTAAGTCCCCATCTTAGGGTAAGTTCTGAGTTGCAAACCAATCCAGGATGTGGATTAAAGAGAGTAAATCAATCCAACACACCCTGCTTTCTGCCCACTTAAAGGGGCCTTGGAAAATAAATTAAAGTTCTAACACAGACATTTTGACACAGTGACCCCATGAAACTGAATAATGACATTTGTTAAATATGGATGAAAATTTAACGGTCTGGCAGAGATCTGGAAACACACCCACGATGCTTCTCCTCTGGTCCTTAGCCCAGAAGGTGGCGTTGGTTTTTCTTGTGTTTTGGGGAACATTTTAAATGAAAATAAGGATCCCTGATGTTTAGACAACAAGAGTCAATTTTCATTTTTAGCAAAATGTGGGACTCTCTGCATACCCCAAACCTAAGGCAATCCTTTGAAAACTCTGAAAACAACCTCTTTTACATTTAATTTCCTTCAAATGGAGTTTCTGACCTTTAAAAAAATCTAGTAAGGAGTGAAACAAATCATGTACCTTGGATCAAAGACTAAACAGATTTTGACGCTTACATATAGGAAAAAATTTTTTCATAATCTTTTATTTTCTTTGTATAAAACAGGCTCTAATCCCAGTCTTAAAGAATGCTTTAAACAATGATTCTAATTGAGCACAGAGCATTTTCCAGTTAAGATTCTCTTAGCAGGCTGACGTCTAACCTCAAATTTTTAATCCATGCCTTTGTGGTAAGAACCACAGAGTCTGTCATGGTCATTCTAATTTTGGCACAGGTTTGAAGGACCCACTCACGTTAACTCTCTCTCTGACTCACAGGGCTGACGGTGAAGGCATTAGAACTCCCCAAGCCAAGACTAGGCTCAACAAAGCAGGGGAGCGGGGAGCCAGGAGGAAAGGGAAGAAATGAGTCACCCCCTCTGCTGAGAGGCCTAATCCGCTGCATAGAAGGGGGTGCTGATGGACAGACTGTGAAACGAGTAGCTCAAGCCCAGTAGCAGAGCTGAGGGTAGGGCGAGTCTCCTGACTCCAAGGCCACCAGCCTTGCCGTCGTCGGCCAAAGCCCCAGTTCTCCAAGGAAAAAAAGGACCGGGTGAAGAAACGTTACTAAAGATAACAGCCTGCTTTTCTATAGCACGTTCTTCATTCAAAATGCCTTAAAATGAGTTAGAAGATCCAAATGTATTACTAAAACCTACTATGCACGCACGGAAAGTAGCACGATTATCTCCCAAAATGAGCAAGTGTGTATGCCTATAATATTCCCTGCAAAACAACTGATTCATAAGAAATGCCATTTATATCGCTGCATGTACGTTGTTGCTGGCGGTAACACTGGACATCTGCATATTTGTATGTATCATTTTTGATTAGTTCCAAATACAATACAAATATTGAAAGGTCATAAAAGTTAGAAAACGGAAGCTTTGAAGTGATTGTTCCTTTTATAAAATCAAACCTGACTGGTAACCACTTAGCATTTGTTTCAAATATAGGGTCCAGCAGAAGTAACGCCTGCCCAGCTGTGGTTGGTAGCATAATACTATGGGTGTAATAATTTATGGTTTTAATTTGAACACTTCCGATAAAATGTCATATGGAGAACTTGAGTGTGATGTTGTTATGTTACAGAATTACATATTCATGATTTTATACTCAAAGATTTTGTAATAAAAGAAGGGCGTTATTTGTGCCGGACCCTGTACTGTGACGGCAGAGACATGCCTAGCTGAAGGCCACTACACAGCAAAGTTTACATGTGGGCATTACCGTCATTTCCGGCACAGCATGGCACCGAAAAGAAATCTACATCCTTCACTGCCAATTATTACTGCATGTAATAAAACAAATAACTTGTAAAAAGCTCCATCTGAAGATTTCACAATGTAAAAGTAGTTCAGACACATTATGTATTCAGGAGAGTTAGGCAAAGCTATTAACTCATCAACACTGCATTACCTAATGAAATTCTTCTACATTAGCTAAGCAGGAACATTACATCATTTCTATTTTTATTATTTATGTCACAGGCTATATTTTTGTCCTGTGAATTTTTCAGACCAATTTCTTTCAAGATTTACATTTAAAGAAAGAGTTTGTAATAAGATACAACTATGTAATATTAATTTATGAAGTACTATAAAAATGGCAGACTTCCTCAAAATTCGTTTTTTAATACTATCATCAAAATGAATTTTTCAGATTTCCTTCTGATGTTTGCCTATTGTGGCAAAGGCCACTAAGTACCCTCTTTTACACACTATATTGCCCAATCCCTCCACAGTAAAATAAAAAGATTTTTTTTTAAGCTGGGCAAATGGTCACTTTGAGTAAGGACCTTTCCCAGAATTTCCTGTAGCAAGGCACAGCCACGTGGCTAAGTTCTGACCACAGAATGTAACCCGAGGTGAAGGAGGAGCTCCTGAAATATGTCTTTAAAGTGAATGAGCATCGCTCTTCAACCATCCCTTCTTTCTGCTGGATGGAATCCAGACTGAATGGCTGAACTCAAGCAGCCATCGTGGACCACGAGGTCTTGTCCCTAAGGACGGCACAGCAAAAAGATGAAATGCATGTGTCTCTGGCCCTGTGGACATGGCACGCCCACACTGACTGGCTGAACATCTATTACCAGAGGGAGAAAAACTCAATCTTCCTTTAAGTCACTGTTATTTTGGGTTCTCGGTCTCTCAGTAGAAATTAATTAAAACTGAAAAACTCATCTATACTCTTTTTCCTGCACAAAACTTTAATGTTTTATATAATATTATATGTTAGTGAGAGTACCTGGACTATATTTTGGCAGTATAAAAGCAGATTGCTTGTTATGCACATTTTAGCCCAATGAAGAAAAAAAACCCAGCAACAACAACAACAAAAAGATTGCCAAGGTAGGATCCAGCACTAGCCTGAAACAGTGGCACCTTTCAGAAGAATCGTCCCTAACAATAGAGGCCCTACGTCCTCCCTGTCTCGGTTCTGCTTGCAGAGCTCACGCGACAGAACAAGGGGCAGGAACCGACAAAGCAGAGTGAATCAAGCCCAGTAGGTAAAAAGGATGCCTCTCAGCCGCCATTCCTCTCACCCCAGCAGTTTCCAGTGTGTGGTCCATGGACCGTCTGCAGGAGAACCAGCCAGAACACGCGCAATAGGCAGATTTCTAATTCCGGCCCAAATACACGGAATCCTGTCCACGGAGCCCAAGAATCTGCATTTCTAAGCCATTCAGGGATCACCTTATGACTCACACAGTTGAGAATCACTAATTATTACCACTAGCTGTGGAGGAGAGAGAAAAACGAGAGACACATTTTCAGTATGTAACCCTTCTGCTTCTGGCAGAAGATGAGTGCCTACCGCATGCGGAGACTGAGCCAGGTTTCACAGCAAAAGTGGCGTGGTAAATTAAAATATCTTTCTTTTTCTATATAAATTTAGATTTATTTAGATCATCTGAAAGATTACTATTGGTTCTTCTGCTAAACTATAGGGAATAATAACTATTATCTATTAGTCTATTTGAGAAAGGAATATAACTCCCTAGTCTTTAGCTCAATGTAATGCAATAATAAAATTGAGAAAATATCGTCTGGATAACAATTACATCCTTAGTACTACAAATTATAATGAAAAGTTTACATGTTTAAACACCTTAAGGAAAAAAAAGGAAAAAATTATTGTATATGTGCACATTCTTGATAGAATCTCACATCCAATTGTCAAGTCCCTTTGCAAGCAGCCCTCGGTGGCAATGAAAAGGCCAGGACCGTCTCTCTGGGCTGCAGCCCTGCACATTAACGGGGCTGGAGGGAGAATCAGCCAAGGCCACGCAGTTAATTGGAGCCCTTTGCAGAAGGCCGGAAGATCCACTGGGGTGGTAACTGCAGGCCTTCCTGCCCTGGGGCTGCAGCTGAGGAAATGAACTTGCAAGAACCCCCTGCTCTGAACCCTGGCCTCGGCAGGGCACAGGGCCCAGACACCGTGGCCCACAGGGGCCCATTTGCTCGTGAGTGGGGCTGTTAACCCTTGGACTCTCCATGCTACTGGGATTTACCTCATTGAATCCTCTGGTAGCCAAATTCATTAGTGGTAAAAATTCTGTCTCACTATCCTATCCTCCCAGTTCCCTTAGTTAATATTCATTTTTTTTCCGTTTGCCTTCTGCATTTTGTAAGAGTGACCATCATGTAATACTTCTTCCCAGTCATCAATGAACTTATTTTTTGTGTATAGTTTCCTTTTGCTCATTTTACCTACGTACTTTTAGTATTTTGAAATTTCTCTATAGACGGTTACCATCGTTTGTCCTCCATTTTCAAGTTTCCATTGGGAGGTGGGGGCTATCATAAAAATTTCTGAGACTCGATCACTGGTCAGACCCTGCCCTTTTCCAAGGTTTCCCAATGCTGGCTTTGCACTGAAAAGGTGCCTAAACATCAACACCTGGGCTACAGTCCAGACCAAAACCTGAGACTATCTGTAGGTGATGCCCAGGAAACAGCATTTCGTAAGGCTCCTGGGCGCTTAGCGTGCACCGCGGTTGAGAACTACCACCTTGTAAGAACCCCGGCGTGATGACCAAAGGGTTAGAAGTACATGGAGAGGCAGGGCGCATAGACAGACAGACACTTGGAAGAGAGCCTGCGGCAAACAGAATCTGAACCCGGATCTGAAATGCCCATGAGGCCTTGGCAGCCCTCCCTCTCGAAATGCTGGGAAGAAAGAAGATGCAAATTTGCCTGCTGACCCCGTCATAAACCCAGGGAAGGTTCTTATTAACAACTAGATGTCCAGTGAAATAACTTGAAAATGATTTCAGTTTCCCGAATAAACACCAGTCTGAAGACAAGTTTAGAAATGGGACAACTGGACTCTACAGGTAGGGGCGAGGCTGCAATGAGCTAAACGGGGGGCACTGGGGTGCATTTAGCTCAAGGGAAAATATCTGTGACCCAAAAGGAAGAAGAGAACAGACACTCAAATCACAGAACACTATTATGCTCTGGGGAAGATTTAATTCAGGGAACCAGTACATTTAAAAATCATCAGTGTCCTGCTACACATGAGATCTAAAAAAACTTGGAATCCATTAAACAAGAGAGAGAAGGTACACGCCAAACAAAAGAGATGAAAACTGAGAACACTGAGAGGGAGGCAGTAATCAAAACGAGTTGGATGAGATGAGGAACGAATGCAAATTATATAAAAGACTGACAAGAAAAATACTTTAAATTATCTTAAAAGGCTCAAAGAGTAGATTCAACAGTGCAAAAATCAGAAAAATGAAAGGGAAAGACTTGGGAAGCAATAATCTAGAATTCAGATACTAAATAGCATAAAGATAATTCACTGGACATTTACTATGTGTCTGTTTCTGAGCAAAATATTTTATTTTGGTGATTCAATTTTTTATTTATGTTTAAATTTGTCAGAGATCCTACAACTGAAAAGTGACATAGCTGAAATGTGAACACAGACTGATTTGACTCTACAAGCAATGCTCTACACTACTAGAATAAAAACTGGGAACAAACAGACAATATGGGAAACTGTTATTTCTCACCAGAAATAATGATTCTATAAACAACATCAACCTTTCCAATCTGAAAAAAGGCCCAAATCTGAAGAATGAAAGAGTTGTTATGTAACAGAAAAAAGGAAAAAAATGTGTTTTCTGATATTTTTTTGAACTTAATTGGCAAAGAACCCAATGTGAACCAATAAAGGTAAATTGCCTGTGCAACCAATGTCATCCTTGTTTCATTCAAAACAAAACAAAACAAACAAAAACCAAACCACCACCACTTTAACAACCACATTAAAACATTACAATCTCAACAGAAGTCACCAAAGAAATGCTGAAAGAGCACCACTTTCAATACCAAGTGCAAAACTGCTTATGAACGACTTCCCCGTTACCCTCTCTTGGTACCTTGCCAACTCAGCCACCTGGGACAGCAGCCGCCACCTAACCTTCTCCAAACCCCTCACATCTCCACCAGATCCTGCTTGCAGTCTCTCTTACCTTCTCACCCCTCCCCTCTCACTCTCTTGTCATCTTTTCTCTTTGTTGTGAAAGTCTCTGACTTTGGAGAATTATTCAAGCTGGCTTCCGTGCCTCTCAATCCATGTCACCCCTACCCAATATCCTGATTCTGCACAATAAAGGTCCATCTGACAATGCTAGAACTCTCTAAAATCTTCACAATCGCCTTCTAGTAATGTCACAGCTGTGAACCATTGCAGTGGGGAGAGAGCAAGCCCACCGGTAACATCTCTGAAAAGGCACGGGAGTTGGCACCAGAGGATTTGTGAAGATTTTATTTTTGACAGGATAAGGAAAGCTGTGTAAAACCAGAAACAGAAAAAGAGGAAAGAAAAAAAGAAAAAGAAAAGAATGGTGATGGCAAATGCCTATTTTATGCCGAAAATGATTTTAAATGTCTTAGCGTGTATTAATTCATTTAAACCTTAATAATAGCCCCATCAGTCAGAAAAATGCAATTAGTGTATACGCTTGGTTGTAAGAAAGTGACAGAAATCCCATGCGATAGATTCAGTTTCTTCTTTGGTGTTTAAGAGGATCCAATATAAATAACCACTGAGTGGGATGAGGAAGGGAGGTTAGCATTTAGATAGTTTGGGGAAATATGAAATATTTAAGAAGAAGAAGGAGCTTATTATAGAAATGGGGTAGAATTTGTGTCATCACTGAGTGCTCATTTGGAAAATGTAGATTGAGAATTTTTAGTGATAAGCTGTTTTTTTTTTTCTTTCCAGCCCACTTAGCTGCAACGTGCAGACTGGGCAAAGTCAAACTGTGGACAGTATCAGGGTGGGCTTTTATCAGGTGGTTAAAATAAAGACAAAGAAAGTAAAGATAGGAGTTTAAAAAAAAACAAACTTTTGATATATTTGAGCTGTAGAGTTGAAAGAGTCTAAAAAAGGAAGTAAGGGCTAGAGGGGGTGGACCCATAGGTAGGCCTGAAAGATAATTCAGGCTATTCTAAAAACCATGTGATTTTTCAAGGTTTAAAATTCTTTGACAGAGCAAAAAATGTTTTTTTTCCTCTTATCAGATTTTTTGGTGCATTTTACTTTTTGGGGTCACAGGATTCAATTTGACTTTTCTAATTAAAGGAGCTGTAACGTTTCACGAAGTTGGGAACTGCACGCGTGAATCTGAGTTGGAGCGGGGGTGTGTGTGAGATGTGCATGAGTCCAGTCCACTCCATGGGTCCACACGCTGTGCTGCCCTGAGAGGAACGGACTCGCAGGTGTGCCTGTCAAACCTGATGTTCTGATACTCCTCTACCTGGACACGGCTAGGTTTAATCAATGATTTTATACCAAATAATGGTCCTGTGAGCCTGGGCCAGCCCCGAGGAGTAAACTTTGTGTGGTGAAACAGGTAAGCTGGTGGTGTATGTGCATACAGGGTCACTAAAGAACGTCTAGGGAGTCTGCAGGGCCATAAACACCTGTAAGGTAATCTTTTGGGGTAGAGAGAATATCAGTCTTGTAATGAAGCTATGCATAAAACCCACAATATTATAGAATTCTTTCATCCTAGGTGGGTACAGTCTTCCATCTCATTAGATGGTTCCCGTTTTTAATCAGGCAAAAACAGATGAATAATTAATGGGTTTGGGGGACAAAAGGCTTGAAGAATACTTTTACATAAAATCAAACAAAAAGAAACTGAGTAACATTTACTCCCGCGAGGCATCGCCTTTACCTGTTTGTGTGTTGGTGTTGACAAGCTCCACAGTGGCAGCAGGCGTGCGGGGGATGCCACCCTCCTGATAGGCTCTCAGGATGTACTTCTCAATGACACCTCTCACCACAACGGGTTCATCCCAGGTCACTTCCACGCTGCGTCCGTTTATGCTGCAGACTCTGGAGGGAGGCGGGACGCTCTGTGGCACTGTGACAGGATAAGAGAGGAAACAGAGAAAACGGCCATGCTGAGACGACTCCGGCCCCATTCTTCACTTTTAATGGCCGCAGTAAATCAGACCCCACCATTAGCATAAATACAATTTATTAGAGTTGTAACTTTTCAGCATTGATTTAATATGACTGCACATCTTGAGCCATTCGGTTTAAGCGGTATTTCAAAACCATCAAAACTCCATCGACATAACATTCTTTCTAGTCTAGTCCAGGTTTTCCCAAAATATTTAATGTAGGCGACATGTTTTAAACATCACTCATAAAGAAGGAGGTGGATGGTGGGCAGATAACAAGCTCAAACGATGTAACGATGGGCCCCTTCGAAGCAAGATAATTAGAGTGTTATTATACATAGTGGTTTGACACTTTTATATCTTCAATGTGTTAGCCAAAAAATATCACAGATGTGATGGCATTGTACTTGAGTATCTGATCTCACTTTCCAAATTCAATTGTTTTCGTATTAATTTTAAAAAATCGAAATTCTATCAGATATGTTACACAGATACATTGCGAACTGCGTTCCTGGGTGAGAGGGGCTTGTGCCCCTGAGGTTCGACACAGTCATTTTCCAGGACGTCTTCCTCAGAGCATCACAAAACACTAACGACGTAACGAGGAAGTTTAAAGCAACTACAAACCCTCACTTACAAGCTGTGCCCCCTAATTTTAAAAATCCATACCTTTAACTATTTATTACATGTTTCCACGGGGCTGATCAGTAAAAACTTCATCACAGCTGAGTGCGCGGGGACACTGAGAAAACGCCCAAGGAAGCCCATGGCAGGATGATGGATGAGAGACCTGCTCTGACCGCCATGGACTCCGGAGCCCTGGCGATGAGGACAGCTCCGGTTTTCCCACCTCAGATATCCGCCTGGTCAGATCTCACTGTGCAGACCAGGAAAATAGGACAGCTTCCAGGGAAGCCAAGTGAGCACAAAGGGTGAGAGGAAGCCCAGAGGAGGAGAGCCAGTGTCTTTGCAGGTAAAAACACCACGGGCAGCACGCAGGCTGTGCGGTCGAGTTGCCAGTGGCAGGGACAACGGCAGCGGTGTTGATTTTATTAGTTCTGAAATGTGGTCCAGGGTAGAGTACAGGACTGGCTAACAGATGGTCTTCTCATAGGGGACAGAGCAAAACTGACTCAAAAATAATTAAATAGCGCAATTATTCTCCAACCCCTGGGAGCATGTAGCTGCACAGCGTTGTGGTCAGATTGTAAATATGAATTTATGGCCTAAGTCTTTGTGGTCAGATCATTGCTATAAATTCAGAGCCCTATTTGCATCCTTTCTCAGTGGTCCTCAAAATGGAGACTGTTCAGCTATGTAAGCGATGCACTTTCTAGATACCCGTTTACTGAATTAGACTGAACGCAGGTGTTACAGTGCATTTGTTAATAAAGTAGAGGCGTGTGCAATGAGGCCAGAGGGCACACTGGTAACAAGTACACAGTTTACATTACGGCTTTCTCCGAGTGTTGAAGCTGAGTAAGATTTTAGGAGAACATTCCATTCATTATCTTGCCTAGAAAACAGACGATAGTTTAACTCATCCTGGAAAAGTGTCAAGTTGTCCTGTTCTGGAAAATCTGTAAGGCGGGGGTCTTTGAAAAATCATTCTTAGTAGCCCATCTTGGTATTTTATTGTATTTTACATTAACAAGATTCTGCAAAAGATGCCTGGGTTAGTAACCTATTGTTGATCAAAAAGTATGAGAGGATATCTTAGTGAAAAACAAATCTTTAGATAAACTGTAACTTGCTAAGGATGAACGTTAAGAAATTTAAGTGGCAATCATGTGGAAATATATTGGCCTTTCTGACAGATATTTGACCCAAAAGGGTAGAAGGTACTGACTCACCAAACTTTTTGTGGTGAATGTCTTCCTGTGATGACATTCTGTACAAAGAGGTTTTGGTCACTGTCAGAAGCTCAATGCATTTATAAATCAGTTGTCTGAGATGAGACCTAATCTATTCTATGTATCTCCTAGTTGTCTCCCTGCTAACTCAAAAAAATTTGACCAATAAGCAATTTCTGTCCTGGGAGAGTCATTCTAAGACCCCAAAGTCAACACCATGGCAAACATCTGTCATATGGGGTAAAAGACATGTGCTTCCAACCAGGGCACAGGTTTTGTGCACCTTCTGTGAGAGGGGGGCCAGAGGCTTCCACCCCCACTGAGCGGTCATCCCGGCCGTAGCTCTTGGAGTCTCCGCAACCCGTGAAGGCTTCCTGTCCTTGGCCATATCCCTGTAGATACAGGCCCGTTAAACCCCTAAGGCAATCTGCGACATTGTTCTGCGTCTGCAGAGGAAAGAACCAAGCCTGGGTCAATATTTATTAAATGCTTGAGAAATCAAAAGCACTGATTTAGGCCATCAGCAGATGCATTTGCCAACCAAGGCGTACGCTCTGTCACAAGCCTGAAAACGCACTTCTTGCTTTGGGGTGATGGTCTCTCCTTTCCTTCACAGGCACAAACACAGACGCACAAACACGTGCATGCCAGGGCACGTACACATTTGAAGATAAAGGATCCTTACCTGCTCCCATGGTTCGTCCCCGACTCCAATCACTATAGACTGAACCACCTTCGTGTGAGGCTATCACTCGATACAGGTATTCTTTAGCGGAACGGAGGAGGAGAAAGAGTGAAATGTGAGTCACGTAGACAAGTGGTGGGCTGGCCAGGGGTCGGGTGGGGGGGCATTGGGAGGAGGGGACGGGGGAGGTGTGTGCTGTTCCGGGCCGAGCACCTCCCCATTTACCTGTGAAAGGCTGGAGGCCGTGCTCGCGAATGCTCTGCCCTCTTCCCTGGTACGCAAGGATGGAGTCGTTTCCCCTGCAGTTAACTGCGCTGTCACTTGACAGGCACCCATCCAGATTGACTCTGACAGCACCGCTGGACACAGACACCAAGTGAACGACAGCACCCCGTGCAAACGCGACATCCTTCATGCAGCCACCGAAACCTGGCGAAGGGGAGAGGTTGGCGTCACATGGGGGGCTGGCGACATTCATTACCAGCCCTTTTTGTCCTCTGCAGTGTGTTTTCATGAGGGTGGGGCAGAAGGGTTTTTTAGATAGCAATTTTTTAACATTCAAGTCTCCTTTGAGAAATCCATGATGTTTCCTCTGGCTTTTTATCAGGCTAAGTTGTTCCAGGGAAATAATTATGTTATTTTGAAAAAATATGTAAGTGATAATTATAACTCACCTCACTTCTATTCAACTGAAAGTGTCTGTTAGACACATTTCCTCACTGCCTATGTGCCACTGAAATAAAATTTAAGCAATTCCACAGTATGGCAGGGGGGCATCCACACACCCCGCAGTTCTAACCAATGAAGTGCCCTATAAAAGTCAGGGTCTACAGGCCAAAAAATAAATATCTGAAGCAGCATAATTATTTAACAAGATCATCGGGGAAAAAAATACCCTTAGAGGGTATTATGCAGGATTAACAGAAGCGAGAATGGAGTTTCAAAATACCCTAGAATCCTGGGATACTGCCACGAATTCTGTCATAATCATTTCGGAGACACAGCACTAAGTCCCAGTCACATCCGCAGGCAGAAGATCTGCAGTTGTGCCTGACATTCCTACGGAGTCCCAGGATCCTGAACATGCAAAGTCGGGCCGGTTTGGGTTTATGGCAGTGCAGCGGGAGCCAGATGCGGCAATGGCAACGCCAGAGGTTTCGCTAAATGTGTAATCTGCACAGTTGGCTCTAGCACGGCCATGGTGCAGGTCGGGTCTGTGAACTTGAACACAGATCATGGAGGACACGGATGGGGAAAACCGTGGGGTGGGTAGCCAGCCCGGGACTGGCAGCGGCCTTGAGTCCCACACTAGCCGGTGTCAACAGAGACCAGCCTCAGGAGGGCCGGCAGTCCTCTGCTCGGGACGCCGCGCAAGGTGGTAGAAGCAGAGACGGGCGGGCTGTGTTTGAGACTGCTGTAGTGCACACACCCCCATTCTGAACAAAGCAGTGTCACGTTCGAAAGGTCCTGAGCGTGTGGCTAGCTTTTTTCAAGATTAAAGCATCTCAACAGAAAGCGGAAATAAAACATCAAGCAAATGCTCGGCAGTAAAATAAGGTAATAGTTACAACCACCATACTGTTCTCTTCAGCATTTATATGATGCCTTACTATGTCACCAAACACATTAACTGGCAGCCTCTTTCCTTTTAAATGCCTTTGCTATTATTCACCTTCTTTTAGCCCTGGTTGATCAATATGGCTAGTCTATCCTGAACACACAGCAGACACTGAATAAGTTGGGTGAGCTGAATCGAAAGGAATGAGGCTCAATGAAAACGCATCTCCTTGAAAATTCAAAAGCCAAGAATTCTAATTTCTTCACCAGTAATCTTCTGATGGCACCGAGCAGAATCACCTAACTTCTCTGTACCCTTTCTAGCTTCCCTACCAACAAAAGGCCAACAGTGGAAAGGCAGCTTTGGCAAGCACCAAAGTGCTGTTATAAGAAACACCCCACTATTGTTTAAGGGGTACAGAGTTTCTGTTTGCAGGACAGAAGGGACTCTGGAGGTGGACGGTGGTGACAGCCGCACAACGATGTGAATGGACTTGAGGCCACGGAATTGCACACTAAAAATAGTTAATACGGTAAAACTTGTTATGTTGATTTCTGCACAATTTTTAAATTTTTAAGGAAAAAACTCTTAAAAACTAACGTACGGGATGGAATTTTCGGTTTGGGGGAGGCCACAGGCTGCATCTTCCCTCCCTGTGGAGATGAAATGGTCCAGGGTCACGGCAGGAAGTGTGCGGTCTCACCCTCGTTGGGAAGTGGCCCTCTGTCGCAGGCTCAGAGGTGACAGCGCCAGACCGTGCGCGCGGGTCTCGCTGGGCTCCCCGTGGGGCAGTCAGGGCCCTGAGAATGAAGTGGCCAGGTTCCTTCAAACCTGCGCCCTGAGAAATACTCCCACCAGGAATGCTCCTCCACTGCCTTCCGAAGTTGAATGGGGTGTGAGGGTAAGAAGAAGGGAGAGGGTCTGTTTGTGGGAGGGGAGTAGACCCCTCCTTTCCTTGCTTCCCTGCCTTTGTGAGAATCAAAAACAAGCAAACGAACCCTCCCCCTCCTATCCTCGCCCTTAGGCCTCCAAGTAACTAAAAGGTGGGATGAGCCAGTGGCCCTTCTGAGGGAAGCAGTCCAACCCCAGGCTCTTGACCTGGTAGGAGGGCTGACTTCAGCCCCCAGTCCCACCCGCTCCGCAGGACGGGACCTGAGACCACCAAGCGCCATGACTGGTCACTTCCAAACTTGAGGTCAGGGGTTGTCCCAAGCGATAGTGCTAAGCCACACGCCCAGGATCGAAGCTGTTGCATCTTCAGCAAAGTGTGTCACCCAGCATTTCCAAAACACAGAGAAACACTAATTTGCATCTGATTCAAAGGAACATTACAACGTTAATGGATAAGGGGGAGAAAAAAAGAGCCCTAACAGGACCACAAAATAGAGCCTCTGAAAAGAGGTGCTAATTGAGCAGCAGAGGAAGATTTTTAAGACTGTTGATAATGGACTGAAAAATACAGTACATGAACATGATTAATTTGAATTGCAATTTAAATTCTTCACGTATGCAGCACCTCTGTACAGCGAATGCTTTCCTGATCTCTGTATAAAACATGAAGTTACTTATAAAGAACACACGATACATCGAAGCTCAAATCGTAGGGGACAGTGTCATAAAATATGCATTTTTAATAACATTTCCAGGGAATTCCAATATATTTTGAATAATAATTATAATAACAACAATAGCAGCTAATTGTATCGAGTTCTTACTGTGTCCCAGCTACTATACTTCATATTTTATCAGTGGTTGGAGAATCAATGATGTGGCTGACACGGCAATGATAAAAATTTAGTACTACCCATAAATAAAATATCTTTCAGTATTACAGATTTCGTCATAGTGCAGATTAAATTCTTCCCTGTGGGTCTATGTTGATGTTTTAAACTTCTAGCATGATCCTATTATTACAATTCCAGTTTAGGCCACGTCTCTAGGACCATCTCTAGGACCACCATGGCCATGGGTGTCGGAAAGCATAACTCTTGAAAGGCAGGGATTTTTTTCCCCTAGATGTAAATAAGGTCAAGGAATCGTGCTCACATAAAAGGTTTTCGAGCTCTTTCTAACCTCCGACACCTGAAACTCAGGAGAGGCCCTCTATATGAATGTAATATTTCCAGCTTCTGTTACATGTTAAGTGCCTTGAAAATGTCATTACTGTCTTCCACCTCAGATATTCATTAACTCCTTACTCATATCCTTCTACGAGTCTTCTTGGAGCCTGCCATATATTTTCCATTCAAAGGCATTTAAATCTTTATGTACTCATCAAATAGGCAAAAACGGCTTCGTGGACGTTTTAACCATTCGCAGCGCACAGATTTTGAAATACGTGGAGAACACCTCCTATATGGGGGCGTGCTGGGTCCCAAGCTGCTCCCCTGCTTTACAGAGAGGGAACACTGGCGCATGCCCATAAAGGGATCCCTTCTTATGAGAAAGTGGACTTTGACACCAGGAAGCCTGACAGGGAGGATGGCTACTTATCTGCTACTCGCCATGTAGCCTTGGGCAAAGGACTTCCCTCTCTGCTCTTCAGGTTCCTCACCTGTAAAATGGGGCTACAAATAACAACACCTCACTCACAGGACGGTTAGGAAGAAATCCTTCCCTCTAACGTAACGCTCTCAGAACCCTGCCTGGCGCACAGAGCACATTCGGTCATGGTTAGTGTTTTAAAATTAGTAGTTTCTCTAAATGTGCTCGCTCATTGTATGAGTTCAATACCAGGAGTAACACGAGTTATTTTTTCCTCTCATCATGTTAAAACCCATGATATGAGTTAAATACTTGCTTTAGTTATGACTCGCACACTCATGAACTTTTGTTTCCTTCATGGTTATTAAGAATCAATGACAGATTTTTTCACAAGTATGTTTGAAATTCAGCGAAACTCACCTTTCTGCGTGCTCTGCTGCATGAGAGCACCTTTGAAATGCATGGAGATAATCAGCATTTATGTCAGAAAATAACCCTAGTGAATTGGATGCCATTTTTCCTAGTTGTGCACACCAAACTAATTTATTCTTTAGCATGTAAATATAGATAGCGATTAGTATTCAAAAGAACCAGAACCTCATGGTTCTAATATATTATATATTAATTAAAATTATATTTTCTAAAGACATATTAGAATAAACATATTGATTATACATAGGCAATGGGTTTGTAAATATACTGATCATGTATGAGGGCCAATACAAAACTATTTGAAGAAGTGGTAATTTTTTTTAAGAGCTTAAAATTTTGCAATAAAGGGGTGGGTGGATGTTGCTTGCAGCCTGATTCTATTGCTGTCTCTTGAAACACAGAACCACGAAACCCTGGTTAAGACCAGGGCTATCATGATTTGGGTATTCCTCCGGGTAGCACTTACCTGGTTCCAAATTCAGGTGTTTATAAGAGTCCTGCAGCCGCGATGGGGTTCCTCCCACATAGACGGGGGAATTCAAGGTCAGGGGCTGGGCTCTGGTCTGCGACACCCGCTCCACCAGTTCGTTCATGCTTGCTGAGACAACGGGGCCTTCCTTCTTAACAATCACTTTGTTCCACTTGCCATCACAGTAGGACAGCCCCAGCCACAGGTCCACTCGGGTCAAAGCAAGACTGGCGTTTAACCGGAGGCTCAGAAGCCCACTCTTCAGTTCCAACTGCATTTCATAGTGAGAGAGAAAACAGAGATATAAAAAGACGGTAGAGTGGCAGTTTGGGAGCTAGCAGAAGGTCAATTTCTGGAAGAAAAGCAAGAAATTTCCCTGAAAGCACTCTATAAAAATATTCCACTTTGTTCAAAGCCAAACTGGAGTAACATACAATGAAGTACTTCGCAAGCTTGTAGCCGACATGAAGAATTTTGTATTGAGTCAAAAAAATGTATACCCAGTAATGATTATATGATATGATATGATACAATATGATGTAGGCAGGACCTTATGGGGTGGGGGGTAAAATATAAAGATAAAACCCTAGCATAAGTGACTGAAGAGAACAGAACAGTTTGAATTGCTATTCTTGAGATTTTAGAAAATGAGCAAATACGGCTTCATATATCAATTTAATTTGGGGGAAAAATATGACAAGACAATAAGAAAATGAAATGTCAGCCTCGATTAAGCTTATTTTAACTGGTTGGTGAACTCAATTTCAAATTTTTAAGATATATTTTGATTCACTATTTCAGTTTTAATGCTCTAAATCTCTAACTAACATAATTGCTTCTCCATGTTTCATTTTAGATTAAGGTGCCATTTTCTAATACAAACATATTTTGCCCAAATTTTCTTGATAAAAGAAATGCCTCCAATATGTTTTCCTTCAAAATGATACATGGTGATTATTTTACCTACTATGTTTTCCTTTGGTTAGAAGTCAAATCAGTGACCATCGGATACTTAAAAATTTGAGATCAATCATATCTAATGAAACAAATACGGAAGGCCAGATAAAGATAATTACTTTTGCCAGGTAAACATCACCTTTGTGAAGTACATCGGGTAAGCAGTTATTTATCTATTCGTTCATCCAATGAATACTGAAACCCCTGCCATGCTCCACAAATTTGCTGCTCCAGGGTAAACACTGGTCTCCACAGCCACAGGGACAGTGGACGCAAGTGGGCGAAAGCAGCACTGTAACGGGGCACGATGCGAGAGCCTCCTGGCGGGGGGAGGGCTCTGAAGCACGTGCAGGCATATAAAACCCAGGGAGGGTCACCCGAGCCGGGGAGTAACACATGCAATGGCATGAGGATTTCTGCAAGTTCAGTAGGCTCGGAAAAAGAGACCAAGTTGGGAAGACAGAGGGTGCACATGAGCCGGGGCGAGTGGGGAGGAGTGGGGAAAAGTTCCGCCAGGTACATAGGAGCGAGATTTTAGAAGCATTTGTGTGATCAAGGAAAATGTTCACCTTTTTCTTGTCTGTCTGACACCAACACCCATATTCTATTATCACTATTATCTTGGCTAACACTTCACCCTCCCAGTCATAAGAAGTATATATGGGAAATAAAAGACTGACTGCAACTGGAAAACAAAACAAAACAAAACAAAAAAACCAACCTATTAGGAAATCTGTAAAATTTGGGGGTAAAAAAAAAAGATGAGTGATTAAAATAAGGATAATAAGAATGATAACAGTGAAAATTCAATTTAAGAGGCGATTTCTAAAAACAACTCAGTGGGATCAGGCAACTAGTTGAATGTGTTATCAGAATGAAAAGTCAGCCAAGGGCGCACACGCTCTTCCTTGCTTGGGTGTGTTTCACCACCATCATTATACAGAAAGCATTAGGAAGAGAGAATGTCTTTTGTTGTTTTTATTAGGAAGAGGAGTGAGTTCAATTTTAAGCCTAAAGAGTTTGAAATGCCTATAAGACACCCAGAATGAAGTTTTCTTGAGGCAGCTGAACATAAAGACATGCCAGTAAAATGAAAAAAGTTCATGATGAGATCAATAAAATCATCCAGTTAGTGTAAACAGAGTAAAAAGAAAGGGGAAAAGAACATAGAATCTTTGGTGAAGACCAATGTTTTAAGGGAAAGTAGAGTAAATCTATCTGAGCTGACAATGATCTTGGAGGAGCCTGAGAATTTCATGAAAATCCAGGGCAACTAGTATTTGGGAAAGTCAGTAGCAATAAGAATACAATACCATTTTTCTCAATGTCAAAGTAAGACTTTTCAGGCATTCGCACGTGGCATTCGAAGTACAAGCAAGCCAGGGGGTAATAAACACAGAGTTCTGGTTACATACAAGCTCTGGAGGGAGACAAGGAAGCAGGTTAGGGGAGACCTTAGAAGGAGATGGAATAATGGGTAATATTTTAGTTCTTGGGTTGGGTGCTAGGTTCATGAGTGTTCACTGCACCCATATGCTATTACAGTAAATTGGATTTGAATCCCTTACGCCATTTTGTTAAAATTATAATTTTCATGGTAATAATGGTCATTGAAAAAAATCATCATGACCCCCTAAAATATAAAATGCTTCACAGGATTTCAACACTGAAAATGACCTGGGGGAAAGATATAAACACAAAAGTAAATTTGAAAAGAAACCCCAATTTAGTATAATATGAACCCTTGGTTTATTTATTTTAAAGTTGGATCTGACATTATAAAGTAAATTTAACTAAATTAATTAACATACAGCGAGAAAATCAGGTCCATCTTTGTTGTAAATGAAAAGAAGCAATCCATTCAATTGGTCTGTTCTGAACATAAAGGAAATCTCAAAGTCCAGTCCGCCGTGAAACACATGTGGATAAAGTTCCAGGAACCCTTTAAAGAAAAGAACATGTACATATGAGCACATGGAAAGCCACCATTGCACGTGTGTCACAAGACACCCTTGGGACACGCACTGTCTGTGCATACATCTCTCACAAAAAAAGATGCAATTCAAAGTTAAGAAATCCCCCTTGTAATTGTATAGAAGCGAGAGAATGAAGCTGACATACCTTTTAAGAAGAAGCAATTTACTCTCTAAATCATGGATACAACTAAGGCTATTACTACTGTTTTATATAAATATTAGCAATAAGCAGTTGCACTGACTTCAGAAAAAAAAAAACCAACTCTGAAAATGATGATAAGAAAGAACAATGAAAAAGTGCACAATGAGGGTATCACGGAGCTTTCCATCCTGAATGTAGTTTAAGCAACTGAATAACTGGCCACCTCAGTTACGAAGGCAGGAGGAAAGGCAGACGGACTTTCATTTGAAGAACGAGCCATGTCTGTCCAACCGCCGCATTCCCGTCCCCAACCCTGTTATGCTGGAGGACCAGCAGGCAGAGGCTGTGGGTGGCGGCATGCCGGGGACACCATGTCACCTCTGCTGCAGCCTTTGGGGAAATGGCAATGAGAGTGGCTACGCTCTCTAGCTCTCCTTTAATGACCTAGTTACCCCATCACAAAGCTGAAATTTTACTCTGCGGAACAGTGTCCATCTACATAATAACATACACAGGTATTTGTGGATTAACCTCGTAGCTCCTTTGAAACATCTTTCTAAGTAAATTTTATTCTAAGTAAAACAACTGACTTCCAAATGGACATTTCTGACACTAACACATGTAAACTGAGAGCTGCTTTGGGCCACCACGGAGATCATTCATGATTATACATGCCTATTCACGAGTCTCACGATCTATATTACGCAGTCAAACTGTGGGCATATATTTACGGGCACCGTAGCAAAACTAGGTATTCACATGAGGTCAAAGTAATCGGACAGGAGAGATCAAATTGTGCCAAGGGAAGGACGTGCGTGCTAGGCAGGGCCCGATGGCTGTCTGAGAGCCTTACCTGTCCCTAGGAACTGGGCTCCCTCCTGTAATGAAGAGGGGCACCCTTCCCAGGTGTTGTGCGCATTGGTTTGCTCTTCGGAGTTCTGCCAGACCAGAGGCTCCCAAACAACAGAAGGGTTGTAATTCTTCATAAAATACATATCCTTGAGACAGCCCACGAAACCCCTTCGGATTATGTCTGCAGGAGTTGATAGATAATCAAGAAATACGTATTTTGAAAATTCTTTTCCAGCAATTAATTTATGTGCAATTAAAAGAAATGGGCAATAGCTCTACCTCTTTACTGCAAACCTTTAACGATTCATGTAAACACCACACCACAAGCTAATGCTAAGTGGTAACAATTACAATGTTTAGCCTGGTTCAGACCCATCACACATACAGAAGTGGACATTAAGGCAAAATAAAACTTGGTTTTATAGTACTAGCAAGAATAATGCCTTCTGAACCAACAAGGACATTTCATCTGCTACTGGTCTTAAAAATAAACATGCTATCATGTTTCAAAAGTAACATCTGAAGGAAGTGTTTCTATTAAATCTACAGTTTACAGTTACCTCATCATAATAAACTAGTCTGTTACACAAGTCAATCAATACTTTGGTCTCATTTCTAGGAAGGGTAATTTTTTTCTGCCTAAGGTTCATTTCACTCATGTTAGTTTTAGTAGTTTCACAGTTTTTGTTCTATTGTCCTAAACCACAGGAATTACTTTGTCCCTATTACAGCACTGATGGCAGAAGGCTGGAACCACCTGTTGATATATCTGCACCTTCCACCTGTTGATATATCTGCACCTTCCAGTGCGGAAGGCCCCGTTTTAGTCACCTGCAGATATCCTGGGACTGAGTTAGTTACTACCTTTCACATAGTCAGTCCACACTCAGCAAACATTCTTCACCTGATTTAACCTGAAAATCAAGCTCATAGTGTTCCATTTCTGTGTTTTGTGTTCAATTTAAAATCTCAAAAAAAAAAAAAAAATTGACACACAATGCTAAAATACCATAATTTATTTAAGCAAAAGTTTAACAAACTTTTAGCATATCAAGAACTGGTCACTAAGATTTTCAGTGTGAGTTAATACAAGGTTCCTTTAGAAAAGGAGAGACCTAGGGAAAATGTGGACATACGGATTCAGGAAATGAGTACAGCGTGGGCTAGAAAATAACACTATTTCTCCTACTTTAAAGTAATGTCACCTGACTCTATTCTAAACACTGGGGACAGCCCACATGTCCTCGGCCTTTCCCACACTCACCGGGGTGCTCCCTCCGGATGGCAAAGCCCTGCGGCAGGCCTCCCACAAACACGCCCGTGCTCTCTCCAATAACGGTGCTGCCGTTGCGGGGCCCAGAGGAACCTAGGGGTGAAGATGGAGAGTCCAAGGTCAGCAGGATTCTCTGTTCCTACTAATTTAACAAGTGAGTGAACCCTTCGCTCAGCTTTCGGGACATCACTCTTCCTTGGTCCCTCTCTTACCTCACGCCTGTCCTGCTAAATTTTCACCACAGGCTCTTCTCCCTCATCACCCCAGCAGCTTGATGTTGGGGTGGCCCAGGCCTCCCCCTTCTCTGGTATCTTTCTCCACCTACGATGATGCCCTTAATCCTCCAGAGGGGTAAACGGACGGCAGGGCACCTGTGCAAACTGCCAGCGCCATAGCCCAGGGCCGGCCTGGGTCCCTGACTCTGGCGTTAGAATGCAAATCTCCTCTTAAGATTTCTATCTAATTCCATTCTTCTTTGGCAGGAGGGGACACTTTCTTTTCAGAGCCAAACCGCTGTAATGAGCCCTAGGTACGCCTGTCCCTTGGCTTTCAATACCGTCTTAGCCAACAATTGGTATCGCTAGTAGGCACATTTGTCTCCCTGAACTCAGACTTGTGTGTCCATCCACTTGCCTGATATTGCTACCTGGACACCTCACAAAGATCAAAGACTTAACTTTCGCAAACCGAACTCTGAATGCCTCTCTCCCGATCTGCTTGTCCTGACCTCGTGCGCCTCACCTACGGCAGCTACCTTCTTGCGGCAGCCCAGGCCCCAAACCTAGCATCGCGCTCTACACCAGGATAGTTAGCAAGTTCTCTCTCTTTGAAGGGCCAGGTAGTGTGTATTTTAGGCTCTGAAGACCATGCAGCCACAGACGATACGTAACAAACAGACACAACTATGTTTCAATAAAACTTCATAAAAACAGGCTTGAGCTTGAATTGGCACACAGGTGGTAGTTTGCCTGTTCTACTGCACTCAAATCTTTTTAAGTAACATTTACAGTATCTCCAGACTTCTCTTTATATCCAAATGACTTACCTGGTTTAAAAAACCATCATTTTTTTTGCCTGAATTATTTAAAAATTATCGCAGAAGCCTATTCATGTGTCTCCATGCTTCTAGCCTTGTTCCCATAAAATGCCTTCTCATCAGAGCAGCCGGGCATTGCTTGTAAAGAAAGAAGCCGTTTCCTGCCACTCCTCTCTCAGGCTTCTCCAATGGCTGCCTCCTTCCAAGTAGAAGTCCACAAGGCCTTACCTCTGACAGTCCTAAATAGTCCCTCTGGTCTCACAGGCTGCCGCCAACCATTCAACCCTCTTTCCTACACTGGCCTCCTGTTGGTCTTAGACCTGACCCTCAGGGTGTGGTGTCACCTCAGGCCCCTGGTGCCTACTGTCTGCGTGACTCAAAATATCCTTCTGCTGAACACTTCCCTGGTTACCCCATACCCTCTTTAGGTCTCTGCTCAAGCATCACCTTCTCAGAGAGGCTGTCTCTAATAGTCCTTTATAAAATCAAAGCACCCCCTCCCCCCACACACCCCTTTACCCTCTTGTCTCACTTTATTATTCTCAGCACGAATCTGATACTTATTCAATAATTATTTCTTCTGTCTCCTCTCCCTCTCCCCACCTAAAATGTAAATTTTGCTCTTTGTGTCTAGAATTCCTAGGGCAATGCCTGGCACATAATACGTGCTCATTACAATTCCATATTTCCTGAATAAATTAATAGAAGCCTACACCATCATACAGATACTGTAACTGTTTTATAATTGCATGATAGTAGATAGTGTAGGATGGAAATAATATTAACCTTAGATTTACAAAGACAGGAGGATATCCATGTACCCCAAAAATGCTACCTACCAACTGCATAAATTGGGAGAAATTATTTACCTTTTCTGAGCCTCAGTTGCCTCACCTCTGAAATGCATGTCATAACTGCTTTATTTGTCCTTTGGAAGTCAAAAGTCGCATGAGAAAACACAAGCACAAGCCCTTGCAAACTGTAAAGAACTATTTGAGATACAGAAGTGCTACTGATGACTCTGTCTGATTTTTGCCTTATGGAAACCCTGTACAGATGAGCAAATGGTTGCCAGATTTCACTCCAGGAGCAAGCTAAGGTGAACTCCACAGCAATTTGGACGCAACTGAGTGGAGAAGAAGGTGAAAGAGGAGATATAAAACTACAGATGACAAAAGAGTATGGCGCCATCAACCTATCAACAGAGCCACCTTTCTCTGCCAAGGAAGTTCATACCTGTGTACTGTCCGTCCAGGGTGATCTGGCCAAAAGACTGATACCGAATGGCAATTACGTTGTGCCATTTGCCATCACTGTATTGTTTGCCATTGTCATTGGTTGTGGTCACTTCCACTGAAGAGCCCTGAAGGGGAGGAAGGAGTGAATGAATAAACGCATGGGTATGTGTTTACACAAACATACAAATGCATGCATTCTCTCGCAACCCTGATGCAGGTGTGTGGCAAGCAGAACTCAAAGCTGATGTCGGGCATCACTCAGGCTTTTCTGGGACGTGGTTCTGTGAACGCCGCCACGCTCGGATCCGCAAAGAAGTCC